>JANZLC010021693.1:0-10942 GCA_026413385.1 Erythroxylum gracilipes
AATTCTAAAGAACCATCTTATTTCACCTGTAAATTGAATCGAGCATGGAATTCTAGCAAATTCAATTATGAGCGTAGCTTTGATGCTCTGTTTTCCGATTTGGTGGAATCTATACTCTCGTGAGATGATGTCATAACCTTTCAGAAACTTGCTCTGGGAAATCAATACATCTATATACTCCATCAAATTTCTTTCAACTTGAAGATATTTACCATGCAATTACCATCTGCAGAAACAATTCCCAGCACAAGCAGCTATTCAACAACTCGCAACATGCAATACCTCACTTCAGTTTTATCTGACTCCTAAAATTACTTCAATATAGTAAAATATCAACACAGAAACTATCTTGTGCATAGTACTCTATGGTTTACAAGTATTCCATATAAGTTAAGATACACTGCTTTCACATGATCATTCACAAAAAGGAAAAAAAGAAAACACGTAGCTGTTAGCAAAGATCTCTATGGTTTACAAGTATTCCATCTTATGAGATTTCTAATGCTGCAGGTCCACAGCCATCTCAACTCTGTGTCAAAGAAATCAGATGGATTGCTGTTATTTTGAAAATAATGAAGTATCGTCCGCTGAAGACGGATGAAGGCTGTCTCAGAAGCTGTATATGCAGTTGCCTTAAGAGCAATGGCTGAATATGTTTATGAAAGAGTGTTCAATGAAGGAACATCGGTAAATTCTTGATTGTACTTGGAGCAAGAAATGATAATTCAGGTATGTGATTTAAAATGTCAAGTGAAACAGAAAATGTGATGAAGTTTCATGGATCCATATGACTTCATTGATGCGGCTCAGCTTGATACGTGTTCAAGCAAATGTTTCCTGCACAATGTAAGATAATATTAATCGACTTATGACTAGGTATATTGGACAGAAATCATGATGATTATGTTGTGATCTCAAAGCTATTGATCATAAGATGTCCAACTTTAGAAATTTATGAAACCATGTAACATCTCCAATCCTGCTTCATGGTCTTAATATAACACTCTGCAGTTCTAAGAACGTAACTTAATTACTTTCATTTCTAGAATCCCATTGAACTCACCAGATTGATAATAGCTGACTGGCATGCTTGGGGGTTGAGATATCTATGAAACATTTCAAGCAGATCAGATCAGAAAGAAAATAAATTTTGCAACAGCCTGAACTTAATCTATTTGATTAATTTTTTTAACATTTACCTGTGAATGATCCATTTGCATGTTGATACCATCATGTTGATACCTTGTAGCATTTGAAACCATTGTAGCTCTTGCGCAATTCGTGACAAACTGCAAGCTAGTCTCTTCCACAACAAAAGAATGGTCTGGTTGATTAGAGCCACCTGCTTCGTGATCTCCTAAGAAAAATTGTAAAATGTTCATAAAAGAGGTAACTATGGACATTGAAATTAATTAAATCAAGTTGTTACTTTGCTAACCTCTCAATACTTCAAATTGGTGGTCCATAACAGCATCTTCTGAAGTATTTTGCTCCACGTCTCTCGCCTTATTTTGCCATTTTGTATTAATTTTAGATCGTGCTCTGCAGTTTGATACTCTGTTAGGACAGAAAGCTCGGGTTTCAGGAGCCTGCTTTGTGTTGGCATCCCCCACTTGATCATGCTTTTGGATCAAATCTTCTGCAGGATTCAGCTTCAAAACCTTATCAAGCTCTTCTGCTGCTTTGTCCAAGTAAGTTTCAAATAGCTTTAGAAGTCCTTCCTTTGGTGTACTTTTGGTGATGATATTTGATGCTTTGAGCCTAAGTTCACTTGCATATAAATTCAATGATCTGTCCTGCATTATAGATTCTGCTTCCACATTGCCACCCAATGCTACTGTAGCTTTGGAGTCTTTCCTCCACCTTTTTAATATGTAGTGATCTGGAATATAAAAGACGTTTTTCCAATTGAGTACCCTGAGAGCATGACTGCATAAAATGCCAATGGATTGAAACTTTCCACAGGTACATTCAACTGTGGAGTCTGAAACATTATAAGCAACAATATACTCTCCTTTTCCACGTTCTATTAGCTTAAAAGTTCCAATTGTCCCATCATTTGACGTTTCATCTATTGCCACCGAGAAAGAACTGCAGAACTCCTCCTGAAATGTTCGAAACATGGTGGGTGTGTACATTTTTGCTGCTTGTTTCTCTATCTCACTTCTTGGAATGCTTTCAATACATTGACGATCTTCATACAGTTCTTGATTGCGCATTTTGTCACCTATTTTCTCATATCGCTGAGCTATATTCTGAAGAGACATTGACTCACCAATTATGTTATGGTAAATGTTCATGATGCTCTCAGCAAATTGGATAGACTGCATTCCAGCAGAGAATGTCTTCTCAAGATATAAAGGAGACCATCTATTCCGTAAAGTGTATAGAGTTGAAAGCCAACGATTATTTTCGAGTTCGTATTTACTAACCATTGACTCCCAATGTGATTCAAATTCCCCCCTTGACTGGCAACCAAATACACATTCATTGAAGATGCTTGCAAATCCAGATTTCCTGTAGCTGTCATAAAGATGATCTGCTGCATTTTGGTAGATAAACCACGTACCAAGACAATGCTGTGTCTCTGGCAATACCGACTTTATCGCATTGGCTACTGCTTGACTGTCATCGGTAAAAACTGTTTTAGGTTGTTGTCGGCTCATCGCCTTCAGAAAAGATTCAATAGACCAAATAAAAGAATCTACACTTTTATCAAGCAAGAAGGCACAACCAAATAAGATGTGCTGTTGATGATGATTTAGTCCTAAAAATGGCATGCAAATCATGTCATATTCCTTTATCCTGAATGATGTACCCAAAACCAGAACATCTCCAAAGCAATCATAGTCCATCCTCGACCTTCCATTGCTCCAGAAAAAGTTTGCAATCCGGTTTGCTCCATCAATTTGCACCGTATAGAAAAATGCAGGGTCTCTTGTTTGCAAGTGACTAAGATAGTTGAGTAGGCTCTGGCAATCATTAGGTTCTATACTAGTCAATTTCCTGTCTCCCAAATAGTTGCAGTCATTTCTGCTACTTGCACCATCACATCTTGCAACCTCATCGTCTTTGGCTGTTCCAACTTCATTTGTAGTCCAAACAGAGTGAGTTTCAGAAGCACATGCACGGGAGTCCCTATTTTGTCTGCCACCAGAATGTGCCAGTTCATGATTGTGATAAAGTTCAGCTATAGATATCAACCACTGTCCTTCATCTACTGTAAGCTTGATCATGGCCGGACAACCTGTTCTCGTTTCTTTCCTTGTATATTTGGGTGTCTTGCTGCATTGCGTCCTTAACCTAAACCCTTGTCTTGAACAGTAAAAACACCTTGTTTTGATAGATTTATCTGGCCTTCTTGTGACCTTAGCTTTTCTGACTTTGAACCCAATTCTTGAAGCATATTTTGTGTAGAAACTATAAGCTTCCGCTTCAGAAGGGAACTCCATACCAACTATTGGTTCATAGAAAATTGTATTTTGTTGACTTTCATCTACGTGAACAGGCAATTCAGATTTTCCTTCATCCCCGTTACTTTCTGCTGAATTTGCCTCATCACAATCAGTTTCTGTTGATGATGACTGCTGCAAATGAGAATTGCAGGTCATCAGAAGTAATCTGAAAATATCATGCTTTAAGATGAGTATCAGAAACTACTGCAATCGAATTGCCTTTCACATTACCAGCTCTTCCACAAACAACAGGATCAAACAAAGAGATCCTGGGAGATAAAACCAAGTTTTATGCCTGTGAGATGAAGATAGAACCATTTGCATATGACATGCTTAACTAAAGTCTGGGAATAACACTCAGATGAAACATCAAAACTTGAGTCCTGAGAGTACCACTCAAAACGATAAAGCAACTTAATACAATTTAGTTTCTATACAACAAAGATTGAATTATACCCAGATCTTCGGAATGGAGAGTGGAAACCTCAGACAAGCTTTTTTCAGAGGAAACTGATTGCAGAACCAGTCATTGCGAGACTTGTAGTTACTAGACACATGCAATGTCTTCAAATCAATAACAGCATCACCCAGAGAGAATTCATAGTAACTGGAAACCTAACTTCTTTAAACATTTAACTCATCCAGTCATCTAGAAAAGCTTTGTACATACGAAGCACCATCAAAAAAGAGATGATACACCTAATTGAAGCGGCAGTTGAGTGAACCTATGAGTCAGTACACTAGCAATAGCATGAGTTTCTGTAATTTATTTCCCTGCATAACCTCAATAAAAAAATGTGTACGAAAAAGTAAACCTCTTATAATACTTAAATATCTTCTCAGATGGACAAAACAAGCTTGACCCATCAGAGAAATTATGTATCTGCATTTATTTTCCTTTTCTTGGATTAGCTCTATAGCACCAATTCTGTAATTGTTCCTAGCAACTAACAAGTTCTGTTTTTTAGTAATAAACTCAACGATAAAGACTAAATAAATTTCTTCCAACTTCTAAAAGAACAGCCTAAATGAACACAAAGAATCATTCTCTAATGTCATGAAACTCATAAAATTTCATAAATTAGCTCATCAAATGCATATGAAACGGAGAATGTTAGACATCGTGTCTCACCCTGTCACTGATGTTGTCGACTGACATCTTACCCTTCCTCTTCTCCACATGCCGGAGTTCGGGGGGCGTCTTTTGAGCCGCCGATGACTCAAACCAATTGTCAACAACAACACTGTTGGCATTACCACTATTAGAAACATCCATAACAGAAGAAGAAAGGTTAACAGAGCTTTGGCTCGAGTACATGGAGTCTGTCAAAGCATTCTGTACATAACCAGGACCAGGATTTAACCATGGTGTTGCCAGGGCATCTGCAGTACCGGAAAACCTGTTAATGTCACATGAATTACTCCTTCCTTGCATGGCAAACTCTCCTCCTGATTCCAATGTAAACAAGGACTCGTCTTCGGGTTGTTTTATGTTAGATTGCTGATTCATCATCCTCCATCTCATATTGATCACAATAAGAGTCAGGAAAGTCTCCGTTCAGGATCATCCACGAATTTTCGAGGGAGTTAAGTGGGTTGCCGTTAAAAGATTGCTCACTCCCAGGATTGTGGGAGAAAAGAGAATTTGATAGACCAGAGCTTGTAGGAGCAGTTCCAGAACCGATCCCACAAGGTTGATCAACAGAAGACATCTGTTGCAACTGTGAGTCAGATTGATCATGGAACGACATCAAGGGAGTGTCAAGATTGTGGGGTTGTATTTCCTTTGGACGTGATTGGTCAGGTCTCAAAATGAGAGACAGAAGAGAAGGTGAACGATTATCAGAGCTCGTTCTAGGACAAGTTCCAGGATTCAAATTGTCAACGCTGTTTGCCATTATGATTGTAGTATGTAATAAGAAGTGAACAAGCCTTCACTTTGGTGAAGTTTTGTGGGAAAGTTCAGTCACCGGAAACAATTAAAAAAACAAGTAAACTTTGTGGGAAAGTGCAGTCAACGGAAAAAAAAGTAAGCTTTATGGACGAGTACAGTCATCGGAAACAAAAAAAATTGTGGGGAAGTGCAGTCACCGGAAACAAAAAAAGGGAATCCTTGTGGGAAAGTGCAGCCGTCGGAAGCCAAAAAAAAAACGTAAACTTTGTGGAGAAGGGCAGTCACCGGAAACAAAAAAGAAAGTAAGCTTTGTGGGAAAGTGCAGTCACGGGAAACAAAAATAAGGGCAATCTTTGTGGGAAAGTGCAGTCACCGGAAGCCAAAAAAGGAGGTAAACTTCGGGTGAAAGTGCAATCACCAGAAAAGAAAAAAGGTAATCTTTGTGGTAAAGGGCAGTCACCGGAAGCCAAAAAAAAAAACTGAAGCTTGCAACCGGAGCTGGACGGTGTGACTTGTGAGAAAGTCTATGCCTTGTTTGTCTCAGCTAAAGAAAGTACATGAAGTCATGAACTGGAGAGAAACAAAAAGTGGTGTAGACCATGGAATTTGCTGGAGATCCATGGACCACCCAAACCCATCGTTCTCAAGATTCCTAAAACAGTGACTTTGTTTAATCCTTTGGGTCACTTTCAATCAATGGATTTTACACGTAATAATTTAGAGTAAAGAGAAAATGTGAAAGGAATAAGAAGGAATAAGCTTCCTTTCTCTGATCATCTTCTGTTCAGTTTCCTCTCTGACACTCTTCTCCATGGAAAATTAGATATTGGCATTGAGTTGGTAACGGAATCATTTAGGTTATTTGATTGTAACATTTATTAAATTAAGATTGATTACATTATAAATGATGCGAATATTGTGACAGACTTAGAATTACATTATGTTTTAACATGGTGCTGTATTGGTTAATACTAATTACCATTTTGATTAATTTTTTAAATTTATAAAATAGTCCATACTTTTTTTAAATTACAAAATAGTCAATTGGTATATTGTACAATCGTATTGTATATTTTACAAGGTGGTGTTTGTTTCTATTTTTATTTTTAATTTTTTGTTTTTGTTTCTAAATTTAGAAAAAATATGTTTGTTTGAATTTCTATTTTCTGTTTTTAGTTTTAGTTTCTTCCGGTTTTTAAAAATTATAAAAATCATTAAAAAACAATTTTTATTTCTTGTTTCTTTTTTTATAATATGATTGACTATCATTTAAATATTTTTAATTTTTTAATTTTTAATAAAAATTAAAAAGTATTTAATTCAACATTATATATTTAACAAATTAAAATTAATTATCAATAAAAATATGAATAATTTAATTTTATAATTAAATTATATGTAATTAAATTTTAATAATTATTAATAAATATAATTAAATTTAATATATATATATATTCAAATAAAATTTGAATTAATAATTAAAATATATTTCAAATAAATATTAATTTTTAAATAAAATTTTGATTTTTAAACTATTTAATTTATTAAAATAACATAATTTTATTAATAATTTGTTAATAAGTACTATATAAGAGATTAAATAAATTTATTTAATTAAAATAATTTATCTTTTTATCTAATAAAAATATAACTACATTAACATTAACAACTAAACAAGTTTTTGTTTTTACATGAAAGAAAAACAGAAACAAAAAACTGAAAACGAAACAACAATAATTTTTAAATATTTTACATATAAATAATAATACAATTTTATCATATAATAAATAATAATTACATCAAAACATCCAATAAAAAGAACAATAAATATCATTAACTCTCAAACTATTACAATTTACGACAAAAGTTCGTGATGAAGAAACAACCAAGTAGAAGTGAAACCTGAAACAAAAACATTTACAATTATATTAAATATATAGAATTTAACATATAAATCAAATATAAGAAAAATTAAGAGAAGGGGGAAAACAAAAATCTGGAATTCATTCAATTGTCTACAGGAAGATACTCACTATAACTGCATTGACCCTAATTATCATTTGGTACAAAATCATCATCGTTGAGAAGAGTATTATTATCATCATCATTCAAATTTAATGCACCAAATAACATGTCAATGCTTTTTCATCTAAGATTATCCTCCAAGTCATCCACATCTACTAAACTCGGTTCCGTAGAAACTCAATCCATCAAAAGATCAATATTATCAATGGAAATTAGATCTATTGAACTACTTGCGCTATTAAGAGTCCTAGTAGACAATAAAATTTAATTATTAGAAAATTATAAGAAATTATATTGAAATTACTAATGATAATAACATACCTTTCCCGAAGCTTTAAATTGTAGCGAACGAAAACCAAGTCATTCAATCACCTATGCTCCAATATATTCTTTTTCTTAGAATTGATGAATTCAAATGTGCTCCAGTTCCGTTCATAGTTCGTTATACTCACACATTGACTTAAAATCCGAATTGTAAACCTTTACAATTTTGGAATACCAATTTCGATTTGATCCCACTAAAAAATTGTAAATCGTAAGATAATAAAAGTTGCGTTATAAACAAAATAAAGTGATAATTAATTTTCAACAAATAAGAAAAAGAAACTGCTAATATCTAGATAAAGTTTTGCTCTTTATCAAATAGCAATCGACATTCCAATATCTCTAAAAGATTGCTTATAATTCTCCATTTGTGAGCTTAAGAGTTCTTGCAATATTTCATGACAACAATTGTTGTAATAGTGAATAGCATTCCTCTATTAACTTTAACTTTCTTTGTAAAATCAGATCAAAAATAGACACTAAGATTCAAAAAGGCCCCAGCTGCAAAAAAATGGAGAAGAAAATTGTCTTTCTCTTCTTTCATTGATGATTGCAAAATACGGTGTATACAAAGAATGCATATGTTTTAAATTAGCCTTGATTGCTTCTTCGCCTTCTTCATGACATCAAAAAAAAACTTATTGTTGCCTTTTAACTATCAGCCAAGTAAAACACCATCACCAACGACTCATCAACTCGAATAACAAATTGGCATTGAGACCAAAATTCTCTATCTTCCAGTATAATTCTAGAACCTTCCAATCTCGCATTAGACCTACATGCTGAGATGCAACTCACTTATCACTTGTAACACATTTATCTTAACTCTTTCTTCATTGTAACAAAAGACTGAAGTAATAAGAAATTCGTTACAATTCTTGACACAACAGGATGACATAAATTCCTACCATTGATAAATTTGTTTCTCATTAAATTCAACACCCATGGATGATTATATATGAACTTGGTAACCTTTTTAGCTTTCTGCATAATCTCATCAATAATAGAAAAATACCTAGGATCTCTTATATTCTCTAGCATTAGGTCAATGTAATGTGTAGTACAAAGAGTCCAAAAAAATTTATAATTATTTTGTAACCTTCTTCCTGTCGCTTTATAAGCGAAATCATTGTCAGTAATTAACTGAATAATATTTTTGGCCCTACTTCATTCACAACTTTATCGAATATCTCAAATAAAGTATTAGTATTTCTAATAAAATCAGATACATCAATAGACTTTAAAAACATTAAGCCATTTGTAGAATAAACGAAAAATTAATAACAGTCTCTTATCTCTTATTTGTACAACCATCACACATGATTGAACACCCATAAGTAGCTCAATTCACTTTTCTTTTTGCCAAATAACTTTTAATTTCAAAAACTGAGCAACTTAAAATTTTACCTCTTAAGTCATCGATTGAAGGAGCTTTATATCTCAGACCGTAAGAGGCTATAGCATCCACTATAGGCTAATAATAGTAAGATTGGGAAGCATTAAATGATGTACATATATCGTACCACCATCTAGCTACTGTTATATATACATTATAAGTCGCATCTCATGATTGCAAGGTACTACGAATTAAAGGTTGAACTCCAGGAGTTGTTTGTGGAGTAAAAAACTAGTCAATTGCCTTATTCTTTTCCTAACATCATGTCCAGGTGTAATATTCACTTTTTGCTGGGCATGGGATGGAACACTACCACTACCACCTTCAACATTTCCACAATCATCACAAATACCAACAAACGAACTTCCACTACCAATTTTAAAATTCAGCCTTTCCTTTTTATTTTTCTTTTGTTGATATTCTCCAAGCAAAGTTTTCATTGTCACTTTACATCATAGGTTACTTTTTTACAGGGTTCTACATCTTCTTTAACCCTAGCTAAATGCTTCTTTAATCTAGTAATTCCTCCACCTTTCAAATGTTTGTCACAAAATAAGCAAATATTATAGTTCCTTATATCGAGGACCAATGTAGATGAGCCCAAGTTGGATCATTGTATCTTCTTGAAGTGGTTTGATCAGGAGTACTTGAAATTCCTTCTATTTATCTATAAAAATATATGAATGCATATATAAAAATAAAGAACATATAATTTCATTACATAATACGCATGTTCATCTTATATAATATGACTCATTTTGTATGATTACATTATAGACAATTCAATTTCATCAAATACAATTCATCATAAGTTAAAAACTAACAATTCAATTGTTCAACATACATAATTACACAAAACATACATAAACAATTTCTATTTCCAACAATTTCAATCAAAAGTTTCAAACGTGAGAATCAAGTTAAAGGGTATGATTTACATAATCATCAATAATGAATGATATATCTTATAGAATTGTTCATATCCATCTATTTATAACATGAGGATCAAGTTCAGGGATATGTTCATAACATGAGGATCAGGTTGAAGGATATAACTTTGTTTAGAATATTTTTTCTTCTTATTCAAACCTTTAAATCTTCTTTTCATTTCTAACAAACCATAATATTATATCCACCATTATGTATTTGGTTCTTAAATATATAAGTTGCTTCTAGGATTTTTAATGGACATTAATAAGTCTTAGTATAAGTGGTTAGAGTTCAGCTTACAACATGTTCACAATTTGAAAAAAAGAAGTTCCTTTTGGACACATATACATCACTACTTTGACACAGTATCTATTATAAATATTTATGATAGCCCACACATATATTGTAAGGTTTCAGTCATGCATCTCATACATAATATATATCAAATATACGCAGCGGAAAATAAAACGGAACCTGAATAACCAGATATGCTCATGTATATAGATATAGAAAACAAAAACATGAAATGTAAAATGTTTACGTACCTTTCCGACGATCTCCTTCGTTCTTTAATCTTCTCCGTGTTGGGTTGTCATAAATTACAACGATCAACGTAGACCATCTCTAATAAAAGTCCAAATGAAGATAGAAGGATGAAACCTCACTAGGAGATGGCTATAATTCTTTCTTTGTGATAGCAAAGACAAGAACTATTGTGAGAGTTAGAAAGAAAAAAAGTGTGTGTGTTAGAAAGAACCTTTCTTTCTCTTGTTTCTTACACAAGATGCATGAAAATCATCTTTATTTTCTAGACCATTTGGCCTTCCATAACCCCATTACCAATGGAGAGTTATGGGAAGTTAATGGTCATGAATAACATGCATTAATGGAAGTTATGAGAAGTTAATGACCATGAAT
>JANZLC010021828.1:0-10931 GCA_026413385.1 Erythroxylum gracilipes
TAGCAAAGGAGTCGGTAATGCTCTTCATCTTGTTTGTGTTTTATTATCCTTATACCATATCATGTATGGATTGGCATGTTTATTTGGATATGTTGCTTCCGCTGCTAAATGATTTCTTAAAACTTTTGAAATCTACCGTTTCTCCAAATAAGGCATGTTTACTTTTTCCGATCCAACAAGAAACTATGAGTTATGTTACACATGTTTTTAAGGTGAATTGGTTATGAAAGGGATGTTTCAATGGGAATTGAAAGTTGATGAATAAGTATATGAGCATGTCTTGTTTTTGGGTTAATGATCAAATTTGGATCATGCTTTGTTGGTGAATGATATTGAGATGAAGTGGAGTTGAGAATGAGGAGTAAATGAAGTAGAAAAGGGTGATCTTTGTATAAGCATGTTAGGTGTAAAAATCTGAAAAAATATGAAGATGATGGATTGGAAAAATGTTCACTGAGTATGCTTCAGTCTTTTAGCCATAACTTCTTATATAGTTATCCAAATGGGATGATTCTTAATTTGGATTAAATTAGAAACTTAGGACTACACGTTTCATGAAGACATAGAATTTATATTCTGCCATTAAGAATCCCAAAATTTGAAATGAAATTGAGAACTAGGTACAGTATATCGTTGGATGAATGTATATGTTGAGTTATGTTTTGAATGTATGAGAATGTATTATATTTTAGGTGATTATGATCAAGTGGGGAATATGAAATGTGTATGGATGATGTTGAGTTGAAATTAGGTATATTTGAAGAAGTTATCCACTTGAGAAGATGAATCAAATGAGTTGAGAATTAAGAGTGAATGAAATCTATTTGGTATTTGAATGGTTAAGGAGTGATATTGCATTTAAAAAAGTGAATTTAGGAAGATTATGAGTGGAAGTGATGTTAGAATGGGTGTAGGATCCATTGGAGGGGTCTTGAAAAAGGAGAATTGAGCAAACCCAAAGGATACATAGTCAGGCCGTGCGAATTGACACGACTGTGTGTTTCTGATGCAAAAATACCACCAGACCAGAAAGAAACATAGGCTACCCGTGTAGTTTCACATGGCCGAGTGTTTTGACCCCCCAAATGGCAAAATCTATTTTTTTAAGTCTTCACTAAAGTTGTAGATCAAGCAGTCCTCTTCAAAACCGTCCAAATATGACATTAATCTGAGATCTACAACAAAATTTATGGCATTTTTCCCAAGAGATGTTTGTTTACGAATGCTTGACTTATCCATGTTGTTCAGTGAGATGTTTAGGCTTGTTAGTGATATTAAATGAGACCAATTGAAGTAGGATTGAGTTATTAACGTAAGGAGAGTTTTCTAAGTGTTAGGGAATGATTCAAAGATCTTGATAATTGGTTATGAAACATGTATTAAAGATATACACTAGGAATGTCATTGAACATGCAATGTACGTATTTAATATACATATGTGTGCATCAATAGACACTTACATAATTGTGCAAAAATGTGATATGTGTATGTTTTGCATGATATAGAGGAACATATTGAGCACCATCTTTTAGACATTGCCTGGACTTCGAGGCAATAGCTTTTGGAGTAAACTGTGAGTAACCTAGCTAGTCTCACTTAATTACTTGTTGGCTTAAATTTTGTTTTGAAATGATTTTATGAATGTGATTTGAGTGTTGATTCTGGGTAATAAAATGTTTAAGGAGTTATTATTCGGGAATGTATAAGAAGTGCTACTTGTATGTGAATGTGACGAACTAAATGTTTCATGACACGATTTAATCATGAGAGATGCATTCCATACATGAATGCATGATCAGATAATGAGAGTTGTGACTTGAGTAGCCATCAAAAATGAGCTTAAAGCTCCAAATGTGATTAAGAGCCAATGGCTCACTATGTAAAATGAGCCCTATATCCCCAACGGATAAGGGACAGTTATAAATAAGCCTAGTATCCACAATGGATACAGGAGAGTTTAGGCACTTGATCACAACAACGTAATAATTGGAAATGAGTTATATGAGCATTTCATATGCATTTTAAATAAATATGGTGATTGTTTGAGACGCCAAATTGGTTTTCTCTTAAGTGAAAATGTGATATGTGTTCAATTATGCAACAATGGAAAGTTGTGAAATATATGTTATTGGAAATGATGTGATACATGAATTGAGTGAACCATCGATGATGGTTACCTCATTGAGTTCGCAAAACTCATCAAAATTACAACGTTGACTTTTCAGGACTGAGAGACGACTCTAGCTATTGAGAGGCACCATAAGCAGTGTAGACTTGTGATTTGGAAAGAGAAGTCATGGCTCAAAGGTCGGTCAGCTGGGTTTTGGATAGCTTAGATAGATTTTGTGTATTTCCTCTTTCATGTAACACTTTTATATTAGGTTTTGATGATGTACATGTAAGGAATGTTGAAAGAAACATTATAGACCTTCAGGTTTGTATGAAATGAAATGAGGAAATTTTGGGTTTTAAAATATTGTGAATTTCTTATGATGCTTTATAAGTGAATAAAGATATAATACCATGTTAAGTGAATGTAGTGATTGAACATAGCGCGCCATGGTCTTAGGTTATGTACTGGAATGACCTCCGGGCGTCCCGGTATGTATCCTAAGGTAAAGGGGCACTATAGAGATGGACTAATGTTTATTTGTCCCATCAAAGCAACAGTAGCTAGAAAAGAGAATAGAGGAGAGTAACGTGAAATAGAGAAAAGTTTGCGACAGAAGAATAGAGAGTTGGTGGAAGAAACAAAAGGAGAACATAAGAATAATGCCTAGCAGAAAAAGAGAAAAATCAAGAAACAAGGACAACGACTGGACAGGAAACAAAGAAGAAAATCAAGAACGCCCCAAACGTGGATAGTCCCAAATAGTTAGGAAAATTGTGATGTTGGGTAACTAAACTCTTATTTTTGGGTTTTCATAATCCTAGTTCTTGGACTCTGAATGTTGTGAGACTTTCATTCTTTATTTGAATCGATTTATTAGTCAATTATTAATTATTTTCTGGGTTATTATTTGATTGTTTGATTTTACATCTAGGTGCACAACTAGTTTGTGATTTTATTCAATTAATGACTAGATTAAACAGGTTGAAGTTCAATTCTTTTAATCAAAAGTAGTGACTAGGATTATTGTCTACTACGTTAGGGACATGATTTTAGGAAAAATAATTGTCTAGGCTAAATATACATCGTATGTATGTTGTCTAGTTCATCGATTTTCTTGAATCATAATGCTATTAATTAATTAAATCTGATATCGTATCTAGGTTATTGATTAATAAGGGTTAATTTGAATACATGTTTCAGTTAAGTAAACATAAGAGAAAATAGGTAAAGAAATTTACCACGATAAATGCTTAACTAATAAATTGATTATTTTAGTGTCGATGATCAATACAAGTTCAATAATGAAGGAGACCAGAAACCAAGATTTATTCCTATTGATTTTTAAATTCTCATTGTTTTGCTATTAGTTATTTTTTAATTTCGTATTCCAATTAAATTCTGTTTAATTCATAATTTAAAACCCCCCTTTTATTGCATAACTGCTAACATTTGAATTCCTTGTGGGAACGATCCCTACTTTCCATTACTACATTAATTTGTATTGTAGGAAGTTGGTTTCTTTTTATATTTGGTCTCAGGCGACAACATTCATGACCCTTCTAAAAGTCTTAAAACCAGATCTTCCTTTAAAAACAATTATGTTTCCCTCATCTCACAATTAGAACCAAAATCTATTAAAGAGGCTCTTATTGATGAAAATTGTCAGCTTTGAAAGATGAACTAAATCAGTTTGACAAAAACAAAGTCTAGAATCTAGTAATTTGTCCACAAAATAAGTCAATCACTGCAACTCATTGGGTATTTCAAAATGAACTTGACAAAAACTGTAAGGTGGTAAGAAATAAAGCCAGACTTGTAGCTCAAGGTTATCATTAATAGGAAGGTATTGATTTTTGATGAAACTTATGTGTTTGTTGCTAGATTTAAATCGATTAGAATTTAACTTGCTTTTTCATGCTATAGAAACTTTAAATTATTCCAAATGGATGTTAAAAATGCCTTCTTAAAAGGATATATTAACGAAGAAGTGTTTGTTATGCAATCTCTAGGTTTTGAAGATGAAAACCATCTTGATTACATGATGAAGTTGATTAATGCCCTGTATGGTCTAAAGTAGGCTCCTCGAGCATGGTATGAGAGGTTCAATAACTTTATGCTTGAGAATAACTTCCAAAGAGGAAAGTTAAATAAAACCTGATTTATTAAGAAAAAAGAGAACGATTTACTCATAGTGTAAATATATGTTGATGACATAATATTTGGTGCTACTAATCAATTCTTTTATGAAGAATTATAAGCTTTAATGCAGGGAGAGTTTGAAATGAGTATGATGGGAGAACTATCTTTCTTTTTTGGGTTGCAAATTAGGCAAATAGAAAAAGAAATCTTTATTAGTCAAGACAAATACACAAAGGAACTCATCAAGAAATGTCATTTTGAGAATGTCAAACCGTGGGTACTCCTATGTATTCTGGAAAAAAACTTGATAAGGATAAAGAAAGTAAACCTACAGATGAGACAAAGTATAGTGGAATGATTGGATCACCACTATGTCTCACAAGCTCAAGACCAGATATTACGTTTAGTGTGTGTCTTTGTGCACGCTTTCAATAAAATCCAAAAGAGAGTCATCTTCAAGCAGTCAAGAGGATCTTTCACTATCTTCATGGAACTATCGACTTTGGATTATGTTATCCAAATTTTGATTCTTTTAACATAGTTAGCTTTTGTGATGCAGATTATGTAGGTGATAAAGTTAATAGGAAATGCATAAGTAGTCACTGCCAATTTCTTGAAGGATATCCAATTTCTTGATCTTGCAAGAAACAAAATTACATAGCGCTTTCGATAACTGAAGCGAAATATATAGCAACTGCTAGCTATTAAGCTCAAATCTTGTTAATGAAACATCAACTCTAGGATTTTTCTCTGAACTTTGATCATATTCTTATACTATGTGACAATACAGGTGTAATAAATCTCTCTAAAAATCATGTGCATCATTCTAGGACTAAGTATATAGAAATCAAACATCATTTTCTTAGAGATCATGTTTTAGAAGGAACCATTGATCTTTTGCATGTTAAAATTGAAAATCTAGTTGATATCTTTACTAAGCCACTCTCTAAAGATAGATTTTGTGTGTTAAGAAAAGAGCTTGGCATGTGCAAATTATCTAATACTAATTATGTATGAAGACTCTATACTACTTCTCTTTGTAGATATTAGCAGGCTCCTTCTAATCTGTTCTTTTATGGAAGGTTCCTTTTAGTTTAGAAGGCCCCTCTTTGTTTAGAAGGACCCTCTTAATTTAAAAGGACCCTCTTAGTTTAAAAGGAACTCTTAGTTTAAAAGGCCCCTCTTAATTTAGAAGGCTCCTTTTAGTTATTTTCCCTCTAGTTTTTGATAATGACAAAAGGGGAGAGTTAATGATATATTTGCTTTTGATGATATATTTGCCTTATTCTCTTCTAGCTGTTGAAATATTGTTGAACTATATTTGTGAAGTTTGAATCTATGATATGCATAAATGATAGGTTCTTATCATAAGAAAAGCTCCTTCTAATCATCACCGTGAATATGAACATATAAAGTTTACTGGTATCTTTCGAAATCCTTTATTATTATTTTTAATTTTGAAAATATATATGTTATTACTTGTCATCATCAAAATGGGAGAGATTGTTAGCTTAAGGTTTATTATTAAAGATTTTTATGATAACTATATAATATTTCAAAATTCAGATCAGATTATTTCCTTTTATTGGTAACAATATAATTCTTAAAAAGAAATAAAAACATAGAAAAATGCCTTCTTTCTTGCAAGAATTTTTAATGAACTTACCTTATTAGAAATGATCCCACAACATCCAAAAGGATCTTACTAATTCGAACAATTAGCTCCAAAATTTTTGACAAAGATTTTCTCTTAATGTCGGAATATTGAAAGATTCCAGCAGGGGTGATATCGAAGATTTGTTAGATACAAAGTCAACTCAGAATTAAAATGAAGCAACAACTAGTTGAAGAAAATGTCTACTTAAGGAAGAGTCACTACATTTGCAAAAAACACACAGATTTGTGAAATACTTCAGTAACATCAATATTCTTAAAAGTCATATCTATATCAAACTCATTATGCTTCAGAAAGTGAAATCACTCTATTGAGAGAGACTGTTAAACCCTTTATACATTGTTTGTTAAGAGCTTGTTGAGGCTTGTTAAACACTACGAGTGTGGAAGGTTGAAGAACCTTGAAAAATATATACTTGTAAGCTTAGAGAGGCTCTTGAAAATTTACTAGGAGTTTTATAGTGAAATACTAAAGTTGAATATTTGGGGATTGAATGTAGGCTTCGTTATAAGTCGAACAAGTATAAATCGACTGTCACACACACTCTCTCTCTCTCTTAACTTTTAAATTTTTACATTACAGTGTGTGTGTTTAATTTACACGAGGCTCCTTCACTTTTGGAATAGACTCCTTCTGCTTTAATATTGTAAGAGGTTTTTTTTGTTAACAGGCTCGTTTCATTTTTAACAAGCTCTTTTCATTTCTAACAGTAACAAGTTCCTTTCATTTTTTTAATAGGCTCTTTTCATTTTTTAACAGGCTCTTTTCGTTTTTAACGTTAGCAGGCTCCTTTCGTTTTTAAAAATTAACAGGCCCCTGTCATTTTTTTTAAGTTAATAGGTTCCTTTCATTTTTAACAAGCTCTTTTTATTTACAAACTTTTCTGTTGAAATTTAGCAGGTTCCTATTGTTTACACGAATTGATAGTAACTTAAAAATTTTTAAGTCACACACAATTTTCCCCCCTCTTACATGTGTTTGCTTTATCATGGTTTTCATCATCATTTGGTGAATTTCAATCACTTTGGTTATTGTATTAATCAATGAGTTTTTTGAATAAGATATTCTAGTATAAAAGTAATGTATAGTTGCTTAATATTAAGATCATCAAACCTTTTGATGGCATAATAACGTGTGTTTAAATTCTTTTAATGATTTCATATATTTTATGTTTATAAGAACCTTTTATTTTTAAAATTATATTTAAAATACCATTATGTTGATCAAAAGGACCATATATTTTAAAATAAACAACTCTAAAAGCAACACCTATCTTTACAAGATTATATAAATATTCAAGTTGTAGATGTCTACCTATATTGATCCACTAAGTTTTAAGAATGCCAATAATTTTGATGATGAATAGTCTAAGGAGTTCATTAATTGAGATATCAATACATTGGCTTTCAAAAATAAGCCAAGCATTAAATTTAAGAAACTAATCATTTCATTTATTTAGAGAGATGTCATCAAAAGGAAAGGTCTGAAATTTTAGATGGTAGTTATATTATCAAATAATTAGTAAGTTAAGGTTAATGCATACTTTCATCGTCATTGATAATTTTCTCAGTTGGAGGTTGTTGATTTAAAGCTCCAAATATTTCTTCTTGATTCATAAATTAGGCATTGATGTTAAATAGTGAAGAGTATGAACAATTTATACCATAATATGGTATAGTACTCATGGAGAGTGATTTACTAACGATTGGAAAAAAAAGGTCTGTTATTAAAATCTAGGGAGAAAGGGATTAATTATAGGGCATCTTTTATATTATATACGGGAAGTCTTGTTGATCATAAATTAAGGAGGATCATCGGAAAAGTGTGTAATGTTTGGTCCTTTTGTTTAGTAAACATAGATAAACTAATTAAAGTTTGATCACCTTCATTACCTAAAGAGGAAGAGAAGGATTACTTTAATAGGTTGAGGAAAAACATTCCTATTTGGCTTTTAACTTTTGTTTAACTGGCTAGTTTGATAAAATTGTAAGGATTTGAAAGGGTTGGTTGGAATTTCTGCTAAGAAAAGTTCAAAGATATGGTCCTGTGACAATTTTGGAGCTTAAAATGAGAATTATGAACTATATCATAGAGGTAGTCATTATAAGATTACCTAAATCAAAGATGTCCCTACTTATGCTTACACTATCAGAAAAATGGAGTTTAATAACAGAAATTTCCAACAAAAAACAAGAAAAATGGAGTTTAGTGATAGAAATTACCGACGGAATATATACACATTCTGTCAAAAAGCTTATAAGTGAACTACAATTTATAACATTATCATTCTTCATAATATAGATATTTTCATTCAAAATTTCACACATCAAATTAAATTGAAATACAACAGAGTAAAAAAAATCATAATATAAATGTAAAGTGTAGATAATTACAAGTCTCTCTGCATGCTCGTCGTAGGTAATAGATCCTCCATTATGTACGGGAAGACTCTCTCCCCCGGTCCTCTATATCTGTTAGTAGATTTACACTCTGAAATGGACATTGCCTCTAGTGATGTCCAATACTGCTACCAACGACTCCATATTTGTTTAGAAGCATAAGGTGATAGTACACCAGTCTTCTGTATCACACCAACAAAGTCTCGATAACGTGTACATGCTCGTCTCTCCCATACTTTATAAATGACCACGTCAAATTCTAAATCCTAAAAATTCTTTCTGAAATAAAAGGAAAAACATACAATAATTATTTATAATGCAATAATATTTATCTAATAAATGTATAAAAATCAATTTAAAAACAAAATATAGTTTTTTTTAACTCAAACTCCTGATAGTAAAATTCCTTTGTTGCCTGAGAGATATTCTTCTATATATAACTCTCAATATCAATCTTTTACTTGAATTTGGATGTCATGTTTCTAGAGCATGAACTAGACAGAATCAACCTAATATTAAAACAATTAATTTTATACCATTTTTAAATTTAAACCTATAACTTAATTATAAACATATGGTGTTTCGTATTTTCACTTATAGATTGTTGACAATTGTGTTGTAAGTTCTTCCATCAGCTCCCTCAGCTCCAGGCTGAAGGTTGCCTCCTTTATCCGCATCGCTTGCCCCTGATATCTCTGTCGGTATAGTGGTGGTGGATGATATAGTAGCAGGTATGGAAAGTGACGCCTCATCTGCAAGTGTAGTAGTAGCTGGAGGTACAGCATCTAATCCAGTTGCAGCTGCAGAATGTGATGCTTCACTTGGACAGTAACTGGCTCCAAATCATGGTCTGAACCTTGGTCACATTATATCCTGTTTTCTCTTCGGTGGAATATTTCAACCTAAAATTCATATCCCATCCTTTGAATTAATATTTCCTATTTTCATATTGGTATGTTTATGTTACTCTTACGAAAGCTCTATCAAATTTGCAACAGTAGTAATATCTGTTGCTAAATATGGAGGAAAATCATCCCAGCAAAATTTGCGGCAGACTTTAGCGACGGTATAAAATATCCATCTGTAAAGAAGGCATGAATTGTTGGTGGAATAAAAAAAAATTAAGTTTACCAACGAAATTTTCCGTCGTTAATTCCTACTTTTCTTGTAGTGTAAGAGATAGATTATAAATTCATCTCACAACTTACCCATTCATTCATTTATTCTAGATTTTGTTGCTTTCCTTCGTTGACAAGATCAAATACTATTGTGTCTAATCTCATAGGGGTGTTCCACAAGAAGTAGAACGGGTTTAATTGGACTAATAGGTTTTCTAGGAATGGAATGCATATGTTGATGCTCTCCAAACAGTTTCATAATTTAGTACTAATGACTCAACTTCCAAATATTTTGTAATTCCATAGCTTCCTTGACTTTGTATTAGTTTTATAACATGTATATTTCATTAAGAAAATCCTCAGTGCTCAAGAAGAATCAAAAGAGATGGGTTAGTGAGAAATTCTATAGCCTTTTTAACAACATGGTCAAGTAATTTAACGTGAGCAATATATTATCCACATGCAGTAATAGGAAGATAACTTTGCTCCCCTTTACCTCATAGTAAAAGCATATTTTTGACTTTATTTTCCATGAAGCCGAAAGAGGCCACAACCTCATCAAATGTAAGCTATCACTTTCGGAAGGTTTGATTTAAACCATATATTGATCTGCATAACTTGCAAACCATGTCAGTTCCATCTGGATCTTAGAATCCATAAGATTGTACCATATAGACTACTTCATAAAGGTCTTAATTCAGGAAAGTGGTTTTAACAATTATATGATGTAACTCTATATTATTATGAGTCACAATTGCCTTAATCACTCAAAATATATCCTACGATGATACGAGAGAAAAAGTAATATAAAGTCAACCATTCTCTTTGAATGAACCTTTAGGCAATTGAGCGAGCCCATAAACCGTTGAACTTTATCCTGAAATCCTTTAAGTCTTAAAAGCTTCATTTACAACTAACAAGTTTGCAGTTCTAATGCAAATCAACTAACTCCCAAACCTTACTATGTTTCATAGCTTGCATCTCGTCATTCATCGCATATAACATCACACCCCGATGGGAAGGGTAGTATAGTAATTCGGAAAGGGCTAAGAGGGTTTAGAATTGTTGTGAAATATTTACGCATATCCTTACACGTGAATAGTGAAAATTTCACATGAAAACAACTGTACATGCATTCATGACATTTCCCGGTATATGTGCTTAAATGTAATTTTGTGGAAAAATATGATTTTGTGCTTGAAAATGTAATTGGAGTGGATTTTTATGTGTTTTCTATTTTTGGAGAAATTTACAAATTTTTCTAGAAATTTTCGGGGAGAATTTTCGGACCGGAAAAAAAAATCGCTAAGTGGTAAACTGATTGGTTTTCGGTATCGAAAATTTCTGTCCAATGGCACTGGAATATTGGGTACATTATTTTGGGATTGTAATTGGATCCATTGGAATTGCATGATCTAGAATTTACATTTATTAGGGTTCTTTGATTACAAGTTCATTTATTTAATTCCTTCTTTTCTTAAATGCCA
>JANZLC010021839.1:0-10930 GCA_026413385.1 Erythroxylum gracilipes
GCTTCGGCCCCAGCTAAGAAGGGGAGACAGTTTGACAAGTTGAGGAAGTATGGAGCAGTGGACTTCTATGGGACCACTGATCCTGAGGAAGCCGAGACTTGGTTGAGGAAGACTGAAAGAGTATTGGAGCATATGGAGTGTGAGGATGATGATAAAGTTATTTATGCTGCAAGTCTGCTTCAGGGGGATGCCTTGCATTGGTGGGAGTGTGTACCGGGGAGCCAGTTGAAGCCGACAGGGGTTGGCATGGGAGGACTTCCTTGCTGCTTATAGGAAGAAATATCTGTCTGAGGTGTACATTCAGCAGAAGCAAAGGGAATTCTTGAGTCTCACCCAGAGGAAAATGACAGTCAGTGAATACGAGCGCCGGTTCACACAATTGTCAAGATATGCTACGAAGATGATGCTGAGTGAGGCTGCTAAGTGCCGCCGGTTTGAGTCAGGTTTGCACCTAGCCATCAGAGAGAAAGTGATAGTGCAGAACTTCTGTGACTTTCAACAGTTGGTTAAAGCAGCGTTGAGGGTTGAGAACATAGAGAACATCAAGAGTGCAGTTAGCAGGAAGAGAAAGGGGAGAGAGCAGTCTAAGAGGGGAGGTGGCACTTCTATACCTAAACGGAGTGCCAGAACCTTCCCTGTGCAATCTGAGGAGAGGAGTAGCGATGCGAGCTGACCTAGACCAATGAGGACTTCTACTGTTTCCCATCAAGCCTCTACGGTGGACGGCAGTAGGAAGGGAGATGGGGATAGGCCACCTATTCCCAGATGTGAGCACTGGGAGTCTCCATAAAGGAGAATGTTACAGATTAACAGGAGCATGTTTCAATTGTGTTCAGAAAGGACACATGGCCAGAGAGTGTCCAAAGTCGGCCAGAAGAGAGGGATCACAGATGCAAGCTTCTAGAAGAACAGAGACAGTGGGACATAAGACTATGACTGAGGTGGGTAGCTCTGAAGTAGCTAAGAGAGTAAATCCTCCAGGAAGACACAGGGGGCAAGCACCAGCTAAAGTGTTTGCTATGACACGGGAGGATGCAGAGGCTGCTCCAGAAGTAGTAACGGGTATGATTAAATTATTTGATAATGATGCACTTGTTTTGATTGATCCGGGTTCTACCCATTCATTTGTGTCATCGGGTAGAACTATGCATAAGAGGAATTTGAGCCCATTGAATACTCCTTTGATGGTGAGTACTCCAATCGGCAAGTACATTATTATCAGTCAGGTTTATAAAGATTGTGAGATAGGGATTAGTGGAGGAAAATTTGTGATAGATTTGATGCCCTTGAAGATGGGAGGATTGGATGTGATTTTGGGTATGGATATATTAGAAAAGTATCATGCCAACTTAGACTGCAAGCAGAAGGCAGTGGAATTTGAGTTAGAGAATGGCAGAAAAGTGGTATTCATGGGAGAAAAAGTCAGTCCACCTCAGATTGTTTCGGCGATGACAGCAGAGAGAATGATGAGTAAGTGTTGTGAAGCGTATTTGGCTTACGTGTTAGACACGAAGGCAGTTAGAAGGAGACTAGAAGATATTCTAGTAATCAGGGAATTCCTGGATGTCTTTCCCGAGGAATTGCCAGGATTACCTCCACCTAGGGAAATTGAGTTTCCCATTGAGCTTCTTTCAGGCACTACGCCGATCTCAATTCCGCCTTACCGAATGGCTCTGGAGGAATTGAAGGAGCTTAAGGAGCAATTGGAGGATTTGTTGGAGAAGGGGTTCATTAGGTCGAGCTCTTCGCCTTGGGGAGCTACGGTCCTCTTTATGAAGAAGAAAGATGGGTCATTGCAAATGTGTGTGGATTACCGGAAGCTCAACCATGCCACTATTAAGAATAGATATCCGCTCCCTCGCATAGATGACCAATTGCAAGGGGCAAGAGTCTTTTCCAAGATAGACTTGAGATCGGGTTACCATCAGATGAGGATAAAGGAGACCAATGTATCCAAGACTGCTTTTAGAACACGGTATGGCCACTTTGAGTTTTTGGTTATGCCTTTTGGGTTAGCAAATGCACCTGCAGTTTTTATGGATTTGATGAATATAGTCTTTAAGTCCTTCTTAGACCAATTTATCATTGTCTATATTGATGATATATTGGTCTATTCTAAGAGTGATAAGGAGCATGAGGGTCATTTGAGGGTTGCCTTGGAGACATTGAGGAAGAACGAGTTGTATGCTAAATTCGATAAGTGCGAATTTTGGCTAAGGGAAGTGGTATTTCTGGGGCATGTGATTTCAGAGCGTGGAGTGCATGTGGATCCACGAAAGATAGAAGCAGTTGTGAAATGGGAAGCACCTAAGAATGTAGCTGAAGTGAGAAGTTTCTTGAGATTAGCTGGGTATTACAGGAGGTTTGTGGAGGGCTTTTCTATGATAGCTACTCCACTTTCTAAATTGACAAGGAAGAATAAGAAATTTGTGTGGACTGAGGAGTGGCAGAGCAGTTTTAAGGAATTGAAGAATAGGCTCACAACTGCACTGATTTTCACATTTCCTTCTAGTGATGATGGATACATTGTGTACAGTGATGCCTCAAGGAAGGGATTAGGGTGTGTATTGATGCAAGGAGATAAAGTGATTGCCTATGCTTCTAGGCAATTAAAGCCCTATGAGATGAACTATCCTACCTATGACTTGGAATTGGCTGCTATAATTTTTGCATTAAAGATTTGGAGACATTACTTGTATGGAGTCACTACTAGGGTGTTTATAGACCACAAGAGTCTTAAGTACCTGTTGAGCCAGAAAGAGTTGAATTTGAGACAGAGAAAATGGTTAGAATTGTTAAAGGATTATGACTTGATGATAGACTACCATCCGGGAAAAGCTAATGTAGTAGCGGATGCACTGAGTAGGAAGTCCACTATGGCACATGTGGAAACGGTGTACCTTCCTTTGCTGAAGGAATTAGACAGACTTAATGTGACATTGAGACAAGTTGAGCCTGATTATGTGGTGGAAAATTTTAGAGTGAGGCCGGTATTGAATGAGAAGACTAAGGAATTGCAGGAATAGGATGAATATTTGGGTAGACTCCGAGAAGAGATTAAAAGGGGTAAACCTTCTGAGATAGAGATAAGAGAAGATGGATTGATGGTTATGGGCAACAGATTATGTGTTCCAGATATGTTAGAGCTGAAGGATGAGATTCTTGATGAGGCGCACAATGCTCCTTATGCAATGCACCCAAGGACTTCGAGGATGTATCGGGATTTGAAAGAGAATTTTTGGTGGAAGGGAATGAAGAAGGATGTTGCAGAGTATACTAAAAGATGCCTAGTGTGCCAGCAAGTTAAAGCTGAACACCAAGCACCCTCAGGCAAGTTGTATCCTTTGTCAATTCCGAAATGAAAATGGGAAAAGATTAAAATGGATTTCTTGATGGAATTGCCGAGGACTAGCAAGAAGCATGATGCAATACGGATGATTGTTGATAGATTGACTAAGTCAGCACATTTCTTGCCAATTAGATAGACAGATTCTTTAAATTCTTTTGCTAAGAAATATATGGATGAGATAATCAGAATTTATGGGATTCCAAGTTTGATAGTCTCGGATAGGGATCCCAGGTTCACCTCCAGGTTTGGGAAAGCTTGCAAGAGGCTTTAGGGACTAAATTGTATTTTAGTATAGCTTTCCATCCACAGACTGATGGACAATCGGTGAGGACGATCCGAACTTTGGAGGCAATGTTGAGAGCTTGTGCTATGGATTTTAAAGGCTTGTGGGATGATCACCTACCTTTAATTGAGTTTGCTTACAATAATTCCTATCACTCGGGAATTTAAATGGCACCTTATGAGGCTTTGTATGGTAGGAGGTGCAAAACTCCTATTTGTTGGGATGAGGAAGGTGAAAGGAAGCTTGTAGGACCTGAGTTGGTACAGGTTACAGTTGACAAAATTAAATTGGTGAAACAGAGGCTTAAAGCAGCTCAAGATAGGATGAAAAGCTACACAGATGCTCGTAGAAAGGAGATGAAATTTGAAGTGGGAGACAAGGTGTTTCTTAGAGCTTCTCCATGGAAAGGTGTTTTGAGATTTGGTAAGAAAGGCAAGCTTAGCCCAAGGTACATAGGCCCATATGACATCATTGAGAGGATTAGGCCTTTAGCTTATAAGTTAGATTTGCCACCGGAGTTAGCTAAGATTCACAATGTATTTCATGTATCAATGCTGAGAAGGTACAGATCGGATCCTTCACATATAGTTCAACCTTCAAAGGTTCAGTTAAGGGAGGATTTGACATATGAGGAGCAGCCAGTAGAGATCTTAGATTCAAAGGAAAAGGTGTTAAGGAATAAGATTGTAAAGTTGGTTAAAGTATTATGGAGGAACCATTCGACGGAGGAGGCAACTTGGGAGCCTTTAGAAGTCATGAAGGAGAAGTACCCATACCTCTTCATGGACTCAGGTAAGAATTTCGAGGACGAAATTCTATTAGGAGGGAGAGTTGTTGGGCCTTGAAATTTTTTTATTTTTTATTACTTTTATTTATTCCTTATTTTGATTTAATTGTTTTAATATTTTTAGAGTTGAGTCTTTATTATTTTAGTAAGTATTGAATGGGAATTACAAATTAGAATTAGAATAAAGTGTTAGAATTAAATTAGGTGGGGTTAAGTAGATTAAAGGAGTTGGTGTAGGAATTAAATAAAATAAGGGCAAATTTGGAAAGCCCAAGTGAAGGAGGGGTAATTTTGGAAGAATGGGTTAAAAGTATGTTAGGAGTTAATGAATTAAAAGAAGAAGGAGAAGTTGTCATGTAATTCATTAAGAAGAAGAAAAAACGTAAACTAAGGAGAAAAAAGAAGGGAAGATCGTGGAAGCTTGAAAGGAAGAAGAAAGAAGAAGAAAAATAAGAGGATCCTAACTTGTTGGAGGTAAGTTCTCATCTTGCTTATGATAAGTTCAAGAAGGGGATTAAATGGATGTTAGGGTTTATGTCAGAAATGAGAAGAGAAAGGAGAAATCAAATGGATTTTGGGATTTCTAAGTCAGGGATTTGGTTTTCTAGCCTAAATGGGCTATAGATAGGTTAGGTTTAAAGTTAACTTGAGCTTTGCTTTGATTCTTGATTTTATGAACTTTCCTATGAATGTATGTATTAAATAGAGATTGGTTTAATTAAAGGGAACCAAGGAAACCTCACTCAAGAGAGAGAGGAAGGGTAATCTTGAGCTTAGATTTTGACTTTTAGGTGGGTAATACTTTTATAGTTGTTGTGTGATGGGCAAACGTGCTATTTGTGTATATGATTGTTTTAAATTCCGTAAATGTCGAATTGTGGTGAATATTTGAAAATGTTTGTTGAAATGAATGAAAAGTATGAGAATATGAGAAATTCGAAAAAATGAAAGAAGCATGAAAATGCAAATTTGTGATTTTCTATATTGAGCATAGATTTGTTTGTGATTGGGCAAGAGAGAAACCCGCTTCGTTAGTCATGTGCACATTGACCTATAGCCTTTTCCCGGTTGCCCGATTAAGGCCACGAGATCCTAAGAAATCGGACTCGTTTTGTTCACGGTGTAAACCGTTTTGTTTCACGAAAACTCTCTAGCCATTGATTGTGCATTTTCATTATGATTTGTTGAGTATGATGCATAATAAAGTGTTATGATTGCAAGAAGATTTCATGATATGAATTATGTGATAAATTTGGTTAATTATGAATTATGTGATAAACTTGGAAATTGTGCATTTATGCTTATGATATGGCTCATTACCGATGGCTATAAACGTAGTAGCCACTGAGTCGTGTTGCTCACCCCACTTTTCCTCCTCAGGTGCAAAACAAGACGAGCTTGAACCTTGCAAGGCATCGTAAAAACTCTAAGACATTAGATACTTTTGTACTAAGTTAGTGACTAGTCTTTTGGATAGTTTTACAAGCATATCAAACATTTAGCATCTCATGTATTTTGTGTCTTGTGCTTAATTCATGATGGATATGTTGATATGTAACTAAAGCTATGCATTAACATTTATTTTTGATTGGAAATGAGATTGAGAATTCAAGGATTCTCCTTATGGGTATGATTGTGTTACTTTATTGATAATGCATGAGATTATGTATGCCTTGTGTGATGGAGTTTTGTGTATGACTTTGCGAAAAGAAATGTGTTCATGCATATCTCGTTCCTTGTTGAGCTGTTGTTGGGTTTTGTTTTGGAATAGCATGTTGGAGTTTTGATTTGTGTGTGAGATGAATTGGTTGAAGTGGAGCTGAAAGTATCGAAGAGTATGTAGTAGTGGGTGAATATGTGAAGTTGAATGCTGATGCTATCAAAATTCTGGACTGATGTGTTATAGGGTTAATCTTGTGTATGTTGTGCATTGAGGCAATTTTTGGGCTGATGTGGATTGAATGGGATTGCGTAACCTTCTTGAGAGTTGTAGAGGAGCTTCATAACTTTCCAATGATGCATAATGTGCTATTTTGGATGTGTTAATTGGAAGATGTGAGTTGTGGAAGTTTGGTGCAAGTGCTGTCAAAATGGAAAATTTCAGACAGAAACTTTGAGTCAATTTTTGACCCTCATAAAGTTATAAATTGTTATTAGAATCTCATGGAAGTTGTAGATCGTTCTTTTACGTTTCCATTGATACCAAGTTTGTAAATTTTAGAGTTCTAGGTCAAAAGATATGAAAGTTGGAAGATAGGATGTTGAACTGATAAATTGCTCAGCTGGACGACCGTCCGTGAGAGCGTTGGCCGACCAACCGTGAGAGCGTTGGCCGACCGACTGTGCGAGCGCTGGGCGATCGCCTGCCGATTTTTCTTGTCGATTTCTGATTTTCGCCTGATCCGACCTTCCTCCACTCTTTTGGCCATAACTTCTTCATTGCTGAACCAAATTGAGCGTTTTTGGTGGCGTTAAAATTGTAAGGCAATGGAGAACAAATGTTCTTAAGAAGTCGATGTGAAATTTTAGTTAGAAATTCCCCAATTTATGATCGGTAAGTTGTTAGTAATGAGTCCTCCATGCTTTTATGAATCCGAATGTTGGACTTCGGAAACGGAGTCCAACATTGTTTGGTATCAGAACTTAGGTTTTCTCCTAGGCTTAGAATGCATAGTAGCATGAATTGTTTTGCTATGTGATTATTTATTGCATTATGAATTGATTGTTTTCATTAAGTGACATGCATATCATGCATACATATAGGAACTAAGATTAAACGAATTGTAAGCTAATCATTAGTGTTTTCATTGAAGGAGTAAGATGTCACCTCGTAGAAGGACAAGAGGAATTCTGCAAGGTTCAATTGCACCTGACTCTCCACCAAGGGAGGAGAGCACCGATGAGTCGGTAGCCCCGGGAATTGCTGAGGCTTCCTTAGGGCAAAGTAGTGAGCCCCTCCGATCTCAGACTCAAGAGTCGCCTAGTCAGTCTGAGCAAGTGCCTACACTAGATCTTAGATTATTCCAGGCATTTACTCAAGCCTTTGTCCAGTCTATGAGCCAGATGCCACAGCCTTCTGCTTCAGCCCCAGCTAAAAAGGGGAAACAATTTGACAAGCTGAGGAAGTATGGAGCAGTGGACTTTTATAGGACCACTGATCCTTAAGAAGCTGAGACCTGGTTGAGAAAGACAGAGAGGGTATTAGAGCATATGGATTGTGAAGATGACGAGAAAGTTGTGTATGTTGCAAGTTTGCTTCAGGGGGATGCTTTGCATTGGTGGGAGTGTGTACCTGGGAGCCAGCTGAAACCGGCAGGGTTGGCATGGAAGGACTTCCTCGCTGCCTACAAGAAGAAATATCTGTCTGAGGTGTACATTCAGTAGAAGCAAAAGTAATTCCTGAGTCTCACCCAGAGGGAGATGACAGTTAGTGAATATGAGCGCCGGTTCACATAGTTGTCGAGATATGCTACTAAAATGATGCTGAGTGAGGCTGCTAAGTGCCGCCGGTTTGAGTCAGGTCTACACCTTGTTATCAGAGAGAAAGTGGTAGTGCATAACTTCTGTGACTTTTAACAGCTGGTTGAAGCAGCGCTGAGGGTTGAGAGCATTGAGAACATCAAGAGTGCAGTTAGCAGGAAGAGAAAGGGAAGAGAGCAGTCCAAAAGGGGAGGTGGTACTTCTATATCTAATAGGAGTGCCAGAACTTTACTTGTGCAGTCCGAGGAGAGGAGCAGCGGTGCGAGCTGACCTAGACCTATGAGGACTTCTACTGTTTCCCATCAAGCCTCTACGGTGGGAGGCAGTAGGAAGGGAGATGGGGATAGGCCACCTATTTCCAAGTGTAAGTACTGTGGAAGGTTCCATAAAGGAGAATGTTACCGATTAACAGGACCATGTTTCAATTGTGGGCAAAAAGGACACATGGCCAAAGAATGTCCAAAGCCGGCCAGAAGAGAGGGATCGCAGATGCAAGCTTCTAGGAGAACAGAGACAGTGGGACAGAAGACTGTAACTGAGGTGGGTAGCTCTGAAGCAGCTAAGAGAGTACATCCTTCAAGAAGATCCAGGGGGCAAGCACTAGCTAGAGTATTTGCAATGACACGAGAGGATGCAGAGGCCACTCCATAAGTGGTGATGGGTATGGTTAAATTACTTGATGATGATGCACTTGTTTTGATTGATCCGGATTCTACCCATTCTTTTGCATCATCAGGTAGAACTGTGCATAGGAGGAATTTGAGCCCATTGGATACTCCCTTGATGTGAGTACCCCAATCGGCCAGTACATTACTATTAGTCAAGTTTATAAGGATTGTGAGATATGTATTAGTGAAGGACAATTAGTGGTGGATTTGATGCCCTTGAAGATGGGGGTTTGGATGTGATCTTGGGTATGGATACATTAGAAAAGTATCATGCCAACTTAGACTGCAAGCAGAAGATAGTGGAATTCGAGTTAGAGAATGGTAGAAAAGTGGTATTTATGGGAGATAGAAAAGTCAGTCCATCTCGGATTGTTTTGGCTATGACAGTAGAGAGAATAATGAGGAAGGGTGTGAAGCATATTTGGCCTATGTGTTAGACACAAAGGTAGATAGAGGGAGGTTAGAAGATATTCCAGTAGTCAAGGAATTCCCGGATGTCTTTCCCGAGGAATTACCAGGACTACCTCTACCTAGGAAAATTGAGTTTCCTATTGAGCTTCTTTCAGGTACTACGCCAATCTCAATTCCGCCTTACCGAATGGATCCGGCGGAATTGAAGGAGCTTAAGGAGCAATTGGAAGATTTGTCCAAGAAGGTTTGCATTAGGCTGAGCTCTTCGCCTTGGGGAGCTCCGGTCCTCTTTATGAAGAAGAAAGATGGGTCATTTCGAATGTGTGTGGATTATAGGAAGCTCAACCATGCCACCATTAAGAATAGATATCCGCTCCCGCGCATAGATGATTTGTTTCACCAATTACAGGGGGCAAGAGTCTTTTCCAAGATAGATTTAAGATCAGGTTACCATCAGTTGAGGATAAAGGAGACTGATGTGTCAAAGACTGCTTTTAGAACACGGTATGGCCACTTTGAGTCCTTGGTTATGCCTTTCAGGTTAAAGAATGCACCTGCAGTTTTTATGGATTTAATGAATAGAGTCTTCAAGTCCTTCTTAGACCAATTTATCATTGTCTTTATTAATGATATATTGGTTTATTCTAAGAGTGATAAGGAGCATGAGGAACATTTAAAGGTTGCCTTGGAGACACTGAGGAAGAACGAGTTGTATGCCAAATTCAACAAATGCGAATTCTGGCTAAGGGAAGTGGTGTTTCTTGGACATGTGATTTCAGAGCACAGAGTACATGTGGATCCGAGAAAGATAGAAGCAGTTGTGAAATGGGAAGCACCTAAGAATATAGCATAAGTGAGGAGTTTCTTGGGTTTAGCTGGGTATTACAGGAGATTTATAGAGGGCTTTTCCATAATAGCAGCTCCACTTACTAAATTGACCAGGAAGAACCAGAAGTTTGTGTGGATAGATGAATGTCAGAAGAGCTTTAAGGAGCTTAAGTATTGATTGACGAGAGCACCGATTATGACTTTGCCTTTAGGTAATGATGGATACATAGTGTATAGTGATGCCTCGAGGAAGGGATTAGGCTGTGTGTTGATACAAGGAGATAAGGTGATTTCCTATGCTTCTAGACAATTAAAGCCTTATGAGATGAATTATCCTACGCATGACTTGGAGTTAGCTACTATAATCTTTTCGTTAAAAATATAGAGGAATTATCTCTATGGAGTCACTACTAGGGTGTTTACAGACCACAAGAGTCTCAAGTATCTGATGAGCCAGAAAGAGTTGAATTTGAGACAGAGAAGATGGTTAGAACTGTTAAAGGATTATGACTTAATGATTGATTATCACCCAAGAAAAGCTAATGTAGTAGCGGATGTATTGAGTAGAAAATCAACTATGGCACATGTGCAGACGGTGTATATTCCTTTGTTGAAGGAATTAGCCAAACTCATAGTGACATTGAGACAAGCTGAATCTGATTATATATTGGCAAACTTTAGAGTAAAGCCAGTATTGAATAAGAAGATTAAGGAATTGCAGGAACATAATGAATACTTGACCAGGCTCAAAGAAGAGATAAAAAATGGTAAACCTTCTGAAATAGAGGTACGGGAAGATGGATTGATGGTGGTAGGAAACAGATTATGTATTCCTAATATGCAAGAGTTGAAACATGAGATTCTTGACGAGGAATATAATGCGCCTTATGCGATGCACCCAGGAAGTACGAGAATGTATAAAGATTTGAAAGAGCATTTCTTGTAGCACCCCACTCCCACAAGATCCGAACCCGACATCCGAGTTCTTGTCCCACGAGGGTGGCGTGCTAAAACACTCGATCACTTAGAAATTCGGTACATTTTTTTAATCACAAAGCACAATATGCGGAAGACCATAATCAAATATGGCATAAGCCCTTTTCAATCATACAGTGGAATTTACA
>JANZLC010021955.1:0-10925 GCA_026413385.1 Erythroxylum gracilipes
GCAATAAATAGTAAGGGCGATTTAAGGTCAGTAATCAGGACTTTCAGTAATCAGTCAGTAATTTCAGTCAGTAATGTCAGTAAATTCAGTAAGTAATTTCAACAAATTCTTTGAATTTGTTTTAAGTGTCAATTCTAAAAATACATGTCTGATAAATGTTTCAGTTTGTTTGTTCTTTCTTGGGTGGCATCCATGTATCCTCCCAGGGGGTATTTGGGTGTTACAGACTGTGCACACTGAATGAATTATTGATAGTATAATATGTGATTTGATGCATTTTCATTATAGTTATATGCATGATCAGATAAAAGAGTTGTGACCGGAGTGACCAACGTGAAAAAGAGCTTAAAGCTCATAAATGTGCACATAAAGCCACAGGTTTAACGATTAATGAGCCCAGTATCCACAATGGGTACAGAACAGTATCTGAAATGAGCCCGATATCCACAACAAATATGAAACAGTTAAATAGGCGATCGGTCACAACAAAATAAAAATAAAAGTGGAGTCTCATATGTATTGCATATATATCTTTACATGTATCATGTGAACCACTGTAAAGAATGACTAAATTGAGTTGATATAATGTTATGCTATGTTTGTGTACATGTGAATGATTGTGAAAAAAAGTACTGAATTGTGTTGATATAGTGATCTAATATACTCGGATACATGTTGATGATAAGAATGATTGAGGAGAAAGACTAGATTGTTCTAAAAAGATTATATGACATGTTTGTATTCTAATGTGCTTATTGAGATATGATGTATAGTGTGATTTGGTAAACAAAACTGTATGGGAATTGATTCAAGCTAATGTGATATACTTATGAAATTGGTTGTATACTTATGATGTTGTGTTTGGACTCGAGTGAGCACATCAATGATGGTTCACTCACTGAGTTTGCAAAACATATCAAAATTACAATGTTATTTTTCAGGTACTAAGGAGACCTAGCTTCTAAAGCAATCTAGTAGTAGTTTAGTATTGTCAATTTTGAAAACAAGAAATGACTCAAAGGTCTAGTCAACTGATGCCTGAAGAGTTTAGTTAGAATGTTTTGTTAGCATCTCATTTCATATTAGACATTTTGTAAAAGAACAATAAACTCTCAGATGTTTTTGTAATGTAAATATATAGATTATGAAATGTAATGACATTGTAAGCTTATGTTTGTGAATTAATTGAAGAAATTTAGTCTTTTGAATTCTTATGTTTTGTATGATGCCATAATAGTGAATATGATTGCTCTAACATGCCATTCTTATAAGGTATGTTCTTGAATGTCCTCTGGATGTTCGGGTATATGCTCTATGATAGTGGTGTGTTACAATTTTTGGTATCAGAGCATGGTTTGACACCATTAGGGACATATAAGAGCATTTAGACATGATATATAATGAGAGACTCAAATAGTGATCACAATTATTGTTTATTATAGGTTATCCACTATAGGAGATCGGGTCACAGAGTCAGCTGAACTTGAGTCCATAGGAGTCAATAGAGAGTCTCCAGTACCTCAGTCTGAACAGATGCCTCTGAGAATTCCTGAGAGGAGAGAGAGAGGAGGTATGATAAGCTTAGAAAGTATAGGGCTGTAGAATTCTACGGAAGTACGGACCCTACAAAGGTAGAAGAATGGTTGGAAAGAATGGAGCGGGTATTTAATCAGATGGACTGCGAGTCCGATAAAAGGTTTAACTACATAGTCTCGCTACTGTAAGGTACAACTTATCAATGGTGGAAGACTGTTCCTGGTAGTTCCGCTTGACCTTCTAAACTGAAGTGGGAAGATTTTCTGAAAGTTTTCAAGGAGAACTATATGCCCAAGATTTACCTGGATAGGAAGATGAAGGAGATTTTGGATCAAAAATAGGGGAACCTTACTATAGCTGAGTATGAGGTAAGGTATAATGAATTAATGGGGTATGCTAATGCATTAATTCTGATTGAGGAAGACAAGTGTAGGCAGTTTGAAGATGGACTGAATATGAAGATCGGAACGAGATTGGCCATTACCAATTTAAGTAGCTTTACTGAGCTGAGAGTTGCCTTAATCAGAATTAAACAGTTACTAACAGATAGGCAAGGAGAGTATAGGTAGGAGTTTAGAATAAAGAGGTAGGGTGAGTCCTAAGTTGATTATAGCAGGAGGTTCAGTAAATGCCAGAATAGATCATTCCGATCACAGACTAGATCGAGACAGTCGGGATTTAGACTGAGAGGTAGTTTTGTTTAGGCTAGTAGGGGCAGAGGTCAGGCAACTGGAGGACAGTCTTATAGGGGGCAAACACAACAGATGCCTAGTTGTGAGCATTGTGGAAAGAAACATGGTGGAGAATGCTGGATATTAACGGGAGTTTTTTTACGTTGTGGCTCTCTTTAGCGTTAGCTTATAGACTGTCCTGCGACTGTGGGAGAACAGTCTGGAGTGAGAGGAGGATCAGTGACTAAGACTACTATCTAGCAAAGTAGAGCTAGTAGAGTAGGACAGAGAGGTAGAGGTAGAGGCAGAACCAGTTCAATAGGTCCTAGTGTTAAAACTGAGGAGGTGCAGAGTAACCAGCCGCAGTCTCAGGCTAGGATCTTTGCTATTACCAAACAGGAGGCATATGACTCCCCAAATGTTGTTACATGTGTGTTGCATGTTTTCAATTTGAGACATTTGTATTATTAGATCCAGGATCCACACATTCATTCATTGCACCACATCTGACATCTAAATTGCATTGTGAGAGAAAGGTGATGAAATGTGGCTTAGTAGTGAGTACTCTGGTAGAAAGTACTACAGTGAGTGGGGAAGTCTGTAAAGGGTGTATCATTCGGATTGATCAGGTAGAGTTGAAGACCGACTTGATAGTATTATAGTTGAAGGAGATAGATCTCATATTGGGTATGGACTGACTTACTGCACATAGGGCGGTAATGAATTGTTATACTAAGGAAGTGACTATTGAATCTCGTAATCAACCAAGAGTGATATTTCAAGGTATTAGTCAAGCAGTGCCAACTAGGTTGAATTCATCTATGAATGCTCTTAGACTGATTCAAGGTATATGTGAGGCTTAATTAGCTTATGTAACTGATACCTAAATTGAGCAGATAGTACGAGATATTTCTGTTGTTAGGGATTTTCCAGATGTGTTTTCTAGTGAGTTAGCTGGATTACGCCCAAAAAGGGAGACGAAGTTCACTATTGAGTTAGTTCTACGTACTACTCCTATATCGATTCCTCCGTATAGGATGACACCTGTCAAACTTAAGGAACTTAAGACCCAGTTGCAAGAGTTGTTGGATAAGGGTTTTATCAGGCCCAGTGTATCACCTTAAGGAGCTCCAGTGTTGTTTATGAAGAAGAAGGATGAGACTTTGAGATTGTATATTGACTATAGATAGTTGAATCAAGTGACAGGGAAGAATAAGTATCATTTACCGAGGAAAGATGATTTACTTGATTAGTTACAAGGAGATCAGATGTTTACTATGGAATCGTGTAACTTTCTGGAACCGTGTAAGACTATAAAATCATCTCAACACTTCCTACAACTTACACGGTTGTGTAGAAATACAGATTGAGAAAATTGATATACACAGTTAGATACATGACCATGTATCTAATCGTGTATCTCTCAGAGCCCTAATTTTTCCTATAAGTAGACATTCAAGCGGACAAAGAAGGGATTAAGCAATTTTAGAAGCATGAAAAGGGTAGAACTATTTTGTAGGGATGTTAAATTTGGCCCAACCTGGCCCGATTTTAGGTTGGGTTGACCAGGTCATGGGCCGACCATGGTCGGCCAGACCGGGCTATAAGATAGGCCTACTGGCTTTAAAAATGACGTTGTTTTTGACGTTTTTGTGCCTTCTTCTTTCCAAAGAACACATTTGGGCATCTTTTTATCTTATATTGTTGATTTTCTCTTTCTAGATTGTTTTTGGTTATTCTTTGCTTAATATTTTGGGTATTCATGTATGAATGATTAATGTTCTCATTCTTGATATATTATGTATGTATAGACCTATTGCCCGAATCTAGAATATAATACTTAATCATTGTAACTCTGATTCATTTGTGGTAACTAATGGTTGTGAATGATTAAGGATAATAAAGCATAGGTCAAATGACTTGAGCTTGTGTGGTTGTTTCTTAGATTAATATTGTTTCCTAGCTCATCATACAATTGTCATGCTAAATCTAATTTAATTTTACTTTTTTAAAAAAAGTGAGTAGGAAGGTATCCATATTAGAAGGTGTGATTGGATCACCTCCTTTTTAGGGAAAGGTAATGCTTGTTGGGTATTTTAGTTTGAAATTTCTTCACACCCAAAACGAAGGGAGATACATATGAATATGAGTTCAACTTGTCAACGAAAGTCTTCTTTTATTTCTAGATGGTGAAGTAAGACCACGCTTATGAGTTTATTATCCTAGGTCGGAACAAGTTGATAGGATCTCCCTTTTTCTTTTCATCCCCATATCACCATATAGGAGGGACATGGAGACATAAAAAAGGAAAGAGAGGGATGAGATTTCTCTTGCTTTTGTCATAATGGGCCCTTGGTGGGAGGCCTGCACAACATGCTATTAGCTTAATGGTAGAGCACTAAAAATGTGAAGGAGTTATCCAAATTGAATGTAGAAAATTTGATTAAGGTTGAGAAATCTTGGAGTAAAATGGTGCCTACTAAATCCTCTATAGCTAAACCTAAACACTACTCTTCTAATTTGATTGATGGTGTTGTTTATACTTCTATTTAACTCTTTTAAAAAGGAGTTAAGACCTAGAAGAACAAATTTGTTGGTTTTTTCTAAACGTCCAGCTTATCCCTTTGTGCAATTTTGGGCCCAAACTAGATGGAATGGTAAGGACCTAAAGAGAATTATGCTAACAGAGGATGATACAATTCTATTCAAATTTATCGATGAAAATAGCATGAGTAAAGTGATGGAAGTTAGCCTTTGGCACGTGGGGGGCCAATCAATGTTTGTAAAGGAATAGATTCCTGATATGGAATTCGATAAAAACAACATTGAAATCATTCCATTGTGGATCAATTTCCACAACATACCTCTACATTATTAGTCATTAGATGGCTTGAGTTTTTTTTAGCTAGTGCTGTGGGAAAACTAGGTGTTACCATCAATTTCCTTCTTATGAAAGTGAAAAAGACCAACACAATTAACTTTGCAAAAATAAGGTCATCACTTCATTCTTTAGTTGAGAAATAAAGAACCAATACTACCTTTTTAATTTCTGGACAACCATCTAAGTTGAACCAAAATGCTAATAACGTGTTAATTAAAAATTTTATTCTTATTACAATTGAAAATTTTGATTTTATTTCTAGTTCTTTATTTAATTTACATTTATTTATCTTTGTTTTTTAGATTTGGATATATTATTTAAGTTTTGATTTTTATGTTTGTTATTTAGATTTAAATTTATTATTTAACTTTTGATTTTTGTCTTTGTCTTTGTCTTTGTTATTTATATTTAGATTTATTATTTAACTTTTTATTTATCTTTATTTAGATTTAGATTGCTGTATTAAAAAATAGATTTATAATTACTTTTTTGTTGGGTGAGCGCATTATATATTTACCTAAAATGGTGGAACCTTAAGTGGATCCTACGTTTCTTCTTTTCAAGAAAGGAGGATTACGAAAATTTTATCGATTACAGATTTCTCCAGACCTTTAGGAAAAGTATGAAAAAAGGGCTATGCCCTATATATATTGTCTACTTGAGACTATCCCTTAGCCCATAAGTCCTGACATAAGGTTAGAATTCTAGCTCTTCCAAAGTGATATCTCATAGATGGCTTGGACCACCTGGAATGGGGGCCTCTTTCACCTTCTACCTAAGCTATGCAGGAAAGGCCCAAAGTCTATCCCAAGGAACAATGAAGCATCATAGGGTCTTCCTATCCAAATGCAGGTAGTTCACATCTTCACAAACATTTCTATTTTACTGAACCTCTCTCTGAGACAGTGCTCAGGTCATTACGCCTTCATACAGGTCAAAACTTACTTGAAAAGGAATTTTACTACTTTAGGACCGTTATAATTATGACAATTATTCACCAAGGCTTCGATCATCGACTCCTCTATTATCAGGTCATTAACTTCCTTGACCTTCTAGCACTGGGAAAGCATCAGCCCCCATACATAGACTTACAACTTTGTAGATATGAATCTATTTGACTTAGAAGGGAAGAACTTGCATTAGTATCTTAATTTCCATTCAAACATGGATTTGATTTAAGTGAGGTGCCTTCAGGAATGTGGAAATAGGTGGTGCATGGCTATCATTAGCTCATGCCATAAGGTGTTAGGTTAAGTCCCGCAACGAGCACAACTTTTGTGTTTAGTTGCCACCGTTGAGTTTGAAACCCCAAGCAAACTGCTGATGATAAGCTGGAGGAAGGTGAGGATGACATCAAGTCATCATGCCCCTAATGCCCTAGGCAATAAACATGCTACAATGGCCATAACAAAAGGTAGCAATCCCGCAAGGGTGAGCTAACTCCAAAAACTCATCTTCAGTTCAGATAGTAGGCTAAAACTTGCCTACATGAATTCGAAATTGCTAGTAATTGTCAGTCAGCCATACAAAGATGAATTCATTCTAGGGCCTTATATACACCATCCGTCACACCATGGAAGTTAGCCATACCCAAAGTTGTTACTTTAATCGCAATGAAGGGGATACTAAAAGTAGGGCTAGTGATTGGAGTGAAGTCGTAAAAAGGTAGCCATACTAGAAGGTGCAACTGGATTACCTTCTTCTTAGGGAAAGGTAATGCTTATTGGGTATTTTGGTTTGACACTGCTTCACACCCAAAAGGAGCTACATATGAATATGAGTTTAACTTGTCGACATAAGTCTTCTTTTGTTTCTCAATGGTGAAGTAAGACCATGCTTATGAGCTTATTAGCTTAGGTGGGAACAAGTTAATAAGATCTTAGGGACATAGGGACTTAAAACAGAAAGAAGGGGATGAGATTTCTCTTGCTTTTGGCATAGCAGGATCTTGGTGGAAGGCCTGCACGATGGGTTGTTAACTCAATGGTAGAGCATTGACAATTCGAAGAAGTTATCCAAACTTAATGTAGAAAAATTGAGAGAGGTTGAGAAATCATAGAGTAAAGTGGTGTCTGATGAATCCTTTATAGTTAAGCCTAAACACTACTCTTCTAATTTGATTGATAGTATTGTTTATCCTTCTATTTAACTCCTTCAAAAAGGAGCTAAGATCTAGAAGAACACACTTGTTGGTTTTTTCTAAATAAACGTATAGCTTATCCATTTATGCAAATTTGGGCTCAAACTAGATGGAATGGTAAGGGGCTAGAGAGAATTCTGCTAATAGAGGATGATACATTTCTATTCAAATTTATGGATGAAGATAGCATGAGAAAAGTGTTGGAAGCTGGCCCTTGGCACTTGGGGGGGGGGGGCAACCGATGTTTATACAGAAATGGATTCCTAATATGGAATTCGATAAAAATAGAATTGAAATTATTCCACTTTGGACCAATTTCCACAACATACATCTATAGTATTAGTTATTAGATGGCTCGAGTATTACTCGGCTAGAAAAGGTGTGATATACCTATGTATATGTTGAGGTAAATCACAAGAATGCACTCCCTAAATTCTTGCCAATCATGAAGCTTAATATAGCCAATGTGCTAGAGAAGTTTGAAATTCGGTTATCATGTAATTGAAAACCACAAAGGAGACACCAAATATGGAAAGCAACTAGTAAAAAATTTGCTAGAGTATATTACAAAGAAATAATGGGAATAAAGGATGAACCAAATTTTAAAAAGCAGAATGTTGATGTAAATGTGCAGACTAATTAGGATAATACTCCATCTCATTAGCATTTGTGAGAAGACAAGGATGAGTAGAATGTTGATGTAAATATACAGAATGAAATCCAAGATGCTACTCCAGATTATGACAAGGATAGGGATAGAGGAAAGACATCTGAGATGTTGAATCCAGTCATGTATCTGGTAGGAGGTTAGGGAGGAAGAGAAGAAAACCAAAAGAGGGCTGGTGAGTTACCCCATTATGTATATATACATATGATCATTTGGAATATTAGAGGGCTTAATGAACCTCTTAAAGTTCATGCTATTAGTGTCCTTTTATTAGAAAGAAAACTAGCTTTAATTGGCCTTTTGGAAATAAGAATAAAAGCTCACAATCTCAATAAGAAGATGAAATTTCTGGGGAAAAGCTGGAATTATGTAGCAAATCATGAATTCCATTATAATGGCATGATTTTGTTAGCTTATAATTCTAAGATTTTACATATTAAAATGATTAAAACTTCTAACTAGCATATGCATCTCATGTGTAAACTTCTGGAAACAGGAATGTGATGGAGATTACTATCATATATGCTACCAACTTTGAATTTCATAGAGTAAAGTTATTGGAAGAACTTTTTTCTATTCATACTTCTATGAATTTGTATTAGTTAATTGTGGGTGATTTAAATTGTAATTTTCATCCATCAGAAGCACATGGTGATATGATTAATGATTCTAACCTTGGTAAAGACTTGGAGAGGGTGGTTACCAAACTTGAAATAACTAACCTCAGGTCTTTTGGATGATTTTACACTTGCAGCAACAAACAGTAAGGAAGATGCCTGATCTGAAAGAAGCTAGATAGAATTTTGGTTAGTCACTTATAGATGAGCCATTTCCCTATCTCTTTTGCTCATTTTGGTGCTCCATTATGTTCAGGTCACTCTTAGATGGAGGTTCTAAACCTCACACCTCCTAATGCTCATAACTCTCCATTCAAATTCATTAACTTCCTAACTAAAAGGGAGAGCTTTTTGGAGCTTATACATGAGGAGTGGAACATCAAGATTAATGGTCATAAAGCATTCCAACTTATAAGAAAACATTATATTCTCATAAATAGATTGAAGATATTCTCTAAAACAATTCATCCCCTCTCTAATATCAAGCTGCCAAAAGATAAAAAAGAATTGAGAAGTGCACAGGAGGACTGCGATAATATCTAGACAATTCTACTTTTAAAAACACTAAATTTATTAAGCTTGGGAAATACATGGAAGCTCTTCAAATTCATAATTCTATTTTTATGCAGAAGGAAAGGGTTAAATGGACGAGGGAAGGGGATTTTAACACTAAATTCTTGTATAATTTTGTTTTGGTAAGAAGAAATCTCAATAGGATAACTTGCCTCTTGGATTCTAATAACAAAATGGTTACAGACAGAGTAAGATTTGGTAAATCATATAGGTGCTGCCTTTGCCTTACCACAAGATATATTATTGAAGATTCAACAACCATTTACCATGTAAGAAATTAAAATTGTTCTCTTCAATCTTAATCACCATAAAACACCAGGCCCAGATGGATTCAATGCATACCTTTTCTAGAAAACTTGGCATATTATAGGCAAGTTAGTTGTGGAAACTATCATAGAGTTTTTGATTTCAAGTAAATTATTGAGGGAAATTAAACATATTTGCTTTATTCTTAATATTCCTAATGTAAGTAGTCTTAATAATTTTTGACTTATCTCTTATTGCAACATCATTTACATATTGATTTTAAAGCTCCTTGTAAATAGACCCATTAGAGTTTTCACATTTTACTCCCTGAGAGGATTAATAAGAAGATTGAAAAATGTATCAAGAATTTCCTTTGGTCTGTAAAGATTGACAATTCTAAAGGTGCTAAAATTAAGTAGGAGCAACTATGCTGGGGAAAACACGAAAGGGAACTTGGTCTCAAAGACATTCATACTTTTCAATCCATGCAAGTAACCAAAAGAACATGGAGACTTTTCAATGACAAGGAATCTTTTTGGAGTAAGTGGATTAATGAGTTCTATCTCAAAGAAACCAGCTTATGGAAAATTACTAAGAGGAATGAATTCTCCTGACCCTTTATTCAAATACTAAAAAACATATCCAGTGTTTATCAATTCATCAAAATTTAGATAGGGAATGGGGAAGGAACCTAGTTTTGGTATGACAGTTGGACTTCTCTCAGCCCTTTATATCTTAGAGAGGAAATATGTTCTTTCCATACTAGAATCCATTCTCAGGCAAGAGTTAACAAAGTAATTGTGAATAACTCTTATCTTTGTTAAGGCAGGGGTGCTAAAAGGCTACAAAATTATTTCCCAAGCTATATGGCCAACTCATTTACTCCAAACAAACCTGTATGGTCATTAAGCTCGAATGGAGACTTTTTAAACTCTTCATGCATCAAAGCTCTCAAACCCTTTCACCCTTTTATTCCTTGGTATAATATTGTTTAAAAAGAGTCCCTAAAACCAAAAGCTTCTTTCACTACTTGGCTTGCAGCTATGAGAAGATTAAAGACAAAAGATAGAATTGTGAGATCTAAAGACATATTATATAAACTATGTTGTAGTGAGCTTGAAAGCATAGATCATCTTTACTGTAAGCGTGGTTGCTCAGCCTCCTTTTAGGCCAATATCTAGCACACTCTTAGCCTTTACTAGTCATGAATTAGATTGGAGCAAAATATTGGAATGTGTTGAATATAATTTTAGCCAATGAAGAAAGATAAAGTATGCTTAAGCCTCAATTTTAACAGTACAATCTACTCTATTTGGAAAGAAAGAAATAAGAGAGTATTCAATAAGATCAACACTGATAAGCATATCCTAGCTCACAAGTTACATTGTTAGATGAGAGAAAGGAACAACTGAGTCCTTTCCATAGAAGACAATTGAATCTATACAATCTAGCTTTTCCTAGAAATTTTGTAAAATCCTTGTTTTTTAATTATTGTAGCGTCCCAAATTAGGGTTTATAATATTAACGAAATTTAGTACAAATTATGTTTGTTAATTGCTTATTAAATATGTGCTTAATTGTGCATAAGTATTTT
>JANZLC010021976.1:0-10924 GCA_026413385.1 Erythroxylum gracilipes
GGATTTTTAAGCGTATCTTGAGCTATAGAGCTCCGTTTGAGGTGATTCTTGGTTCTACATAAACTAGAGACCGAGAGATACTATTTTCAAAAGTAAATTGTAATTTTTGTGATTTTTTTTTTGTGGGCTCGCCTTTGAGGCATGAGATCTTTGAATGAGGACTTGCCTTTTGAGGGTTAAAGAGTTTAGGAAACCCGCTTATGTTTATGTTCTCCGATTTCGAACCGATCGTTGGGTTTCGGGAACGGGGCCCAACAGTATATACGTATTAGTTTAGCTAAATTTATAGGTTCCATTATTACAATTTTTCTGGTTTCCGAGATTTTCCTAGTTTCAGCTCATAAATAAAGTTAAACTTATATATGAGGATAATTCTTTGGTCCACACTTGTTTCCGGAACCTAACTCTTGTGAATATCATCATACTTAACTTGAGAATGCATATTATCCTATAGGGTTATTTCTATGAACCCTTATTAGGCATCATCCCACAAGTGTGGCGAGCCCACAACCGTCAAACATCAAAACCCAACTCATCCATTTTAACAAAGAAGTCCAATGAGCATACATAATCGAAACTTCTTCAATCTATCATTTCATTACTCAAGCAACAGAGTTTGAAAAAAATTATTTACATATCAAAAGCCACACCATTGGCTTATTACAAAAATACAAAATAGCAAAGAAGCAAAACCCTTAGGCTCTTGATCACTTGACCTCTTAGCTATCACCTGAAGATGGGACAGAAAGGGGGTGAACTTGAGAGCTTGTGGGGAATAAGTTTATAATGAAGAATAAGCAAAATCATTGAAATGTGTCATTTTTCATAGAAATTTATAAAATGCATAGTTCTCAATTTTTCAAACAAATTCACAATCTTAATCTCAAACTCATAGTTCGAATATCATCACATAACACTCAATTATGCACCATTCATGACTATACAAAAATACAATGCATAAACAAATGGCTCGAGAGTTTCGTGGAACAAAACAGATAAACTGAAGTTTATACCGTGAACAAAACGAGTCCGATTTCTCAGGATCTCGTGGCCTTAAGTGGGAAGCCGGGAGAAGGCTATAGGTCAACGCGTACGTGACTAACGAAATGTTCCTCTCTTGCCCAATCACAAGCAAATTTATGCTCAAATCATTTCATCATACTTTCATGTTTTTTTTCTTCTTTTCTGAATATACAAAATGCCATGAATTTTCTAAGGCATAACATAAAATGATTCAATGCATTTCTATCTTTATTTTGAAGTTCATCAACAAAATTCATATATCGAAACATGTAGCAATTTTGCAAATCATTCAAAAGCAACAAAAGCAACGTTTATGAAGTAATTGAAATCATTCTTGATTTGAAAGAAAACATTAATGGCTCATTACTAAATTATAAACATGAAACCCACCTTAAGAATCCTTGCTTATAACTTTCTCAAAGGTGCCTTATCCTTTGCTCCACTTGCCTTCCTTGATTTCCTTTAACAATAGCCAAAAATTCCATTCAATTGGAATTCTAATTTCTGATCAAGTAAATGAACAAATTTGATAATACTTTCTTCTATTAAAAATGTTCCACATTGTCTTAAGTTTCTAATGACTCCAAAATCATTCAATTTAGTTCAGCACTCTAAAATTTATGCCCCAATCATTTTTGGTTTGTTCCAATACTAACACAACATTCTATGTTCAACTTCCCTTCAACAACATTCTATATTCAACTTCCCTTCAAAACTTGATATCCTTAGAGACTTAATTAAAACTCCATTTCATCAGACCAATTGTATCCATATGTCTCTAGTTTACACCAAATCAAAAATCAACTCATTTGGGTAACTACACAAAAAGTTATGCCCAAAATACCAAAGTATATTCGTGCTGGAAAGTTCGCCACAGCGAACTTTTACAGAAACGTACTCCGGGAACATTTTTTTACTACATTTTCCAACTTTTTGCTTCCCATATTGTACATATAACCCATCTTATACCTAAACAATCTCTTCTACTTCATTTACAACTTTATTTTAACCTAGTATCATTTACAACTACATCATAATCTATCTTTGATCATTAGCCAAACAATAACACATTTACATAAACCATTCCTCAACAATGTCCTACACATATTTACTTCATTCCCACTTCTAACTATCACAAAAAATGCTTCATTTAACAAATCAATAAGGGTTAGTGCTTATACTTACTTGTTTAGCTTTAAGATCTTCAAACTTCTTCAAGATCTTCAAAATCCTAGCTTCCTTCTTTTCTTTTCTTTTCTTCTTCTTTTCTCTTCTTTTTCTCCTACATCCACGTTTCTTTCTTCTCTCAAATGCAAGACACATTTTCTTCTTCTCTTAATATCTTAAATGAATGTGCAAAGTCCATTTTGCCCCTTCCCTCATGCCTTATGTCTTAAAATGGTTTAGTGAATGCCAAAATTGCCCTTATACATATACACTCTTACAATTTAATTCAACTAAACCATATAATAAAATCCTACTAACATTTACATAATAATTAAATCCACCCAAGTTCTTCTTTCAAAGATGCACAAGTTCTTCTTTCAAAGATGAACCTAAAAGAAAAAAGAAGAGGAAAAAGATGATGCCAAGGAAGAACTTATGAAAGAAAGAGGAAAAGGCAAAGATCATAATAGAGGATGTGAAAATTATCGAGGACATGGAAGAGGAACGTATGATAGAAATTTGAGTTACAAACTAAAACCAGCCTAAGAGAGGACATGTCAAAAGCAACTAGTATATAAAAGGTGTAAACTTTGCAATGTTACAATAGTGATATATTTTTCCATTACACAGCTGATTATAAAAGCTCTTATGATAAGGAAGGGAAGGTTTGTTATGTAAAAGGAGATGAAGATGAAGATTCAACTTGGTCATTGATATATAATGGAGATGGTGACGGAGAAAATAATTAAGAAACGTGGTTCGTAGATATAGGAACGAGTAATCATATGATTGGAAAAAAGAATTTATTCTCATCATTTGATGAATCCTTCAGAGGTGACTTTTTTAAGACAAAAAATGAGTACCATTAATTCATCTCTCAAGTTTATTATGTTATATCACTGAAATCTAATATTTTAAGTTTGGGATAAATTTTATATAAGGAATATGAGGTGTAGGTGAAGAATAAAGCTCTTGTATTAATAAATGAAAAAGGCAAGTTGATCATCAAGGTGAAAATGTCTAAGAACAAAATATTTTCTCTTAAAACAAATGTTGATTGTGTGAAGTGATTGAAAGCTTTTACAACAAATCATAACTGGGTTTAGTATCTTTGAATGGGTCTTCTAAATTTTTTAGGATTCTAATATTTTTTAAAGGAGGAGATGGTGTATAGATTGCCTCTTACTAATCATCCTAATCAATTACGTGAAGGGTGCATATATGAGAAACAATTCAGGAACTCTTCTTTAAAGTAATCACTTTCAAAATCCTCAAAGCCACTTTAAATTGTGCATACTGATATTTGTGGTTTGTTTAATCCAATTCTCTTGAAAAAATAAATTATTTTTTGTTATTTATTAATAAATACAATCATAAGATATGGATGTCCTTGAAAGAGAATCTTAAGCTTTTGAAGTTTTTAAAAAAATCAAAGTATCGGTAAAATAAGTAGATATCTAATCAAAACGTTAAGAATTGATCAAGATAGTGAATGCAAATCTAATCAATTTTTTATGATTATCATGGTATTAGCAGGTTCTTAATAGTCTCAAGATACCCTAATGAAACATTGCTATAGAGAGGAAGTATAAGAGTGTTCTTGATATAGTTAGAAGTATTTTGTAGAGAAAATAAACCCCTAAATAATTTTAGGTTAAAACAATGGTAGATGCAGTATACTTGTCCAATATATATCCTATTAGAAGTTTTGAAAAAGATCACTCTACAAGAGGCATAGGGTAGAAAAAGAATCAAGCCTCTTTTATTTGAGAGTTTTTAACAATATTGCATACTCTCATTTTTCAGACGAAATAAGAAGCAAGCTTAAAGACAACGATAAGAAGCTCATTTTTGTTAGAGTATAATTCAAGATCAAAGGAGTATAAGCTTTACAATACTTAAAAGTGAAAAGGGAGTTGTTAGCTGAGTTGTCAAGTTTGATGAAGATGAATTTCGGAAATTAGACAAGCAAGAGGAATATTACAATTTCTTTTTGTTGTTTTAAAAAAATTATAATCATTGCATCACCCATAACACCATCCCTTACTCATTTTAATTCAAGTCCTTTGAACTCATCTAAAAGGCTAAAAATAAAGAGAAATCTCTAAGACATTTAGGATGAAATGGAGGAAATTAATGATTCTTCTCATTATTGTCTTTTTATAGATTTAAAACCCATAAGTCTTAAAGAGGCAATCCAAAATAAGAAGTAGAAAGTAATTATAAATGAAACGAATTATATTGTCAAAAATGATACTTGGGAGCAGGTCTCACTTACAAAAGGCAAATAGGCTATTGGAGTGAAATAAATCTACAAATTTAAAAACGTAAAAGGGGAGAAATTTAAAGTGAAACCTATTGCAAGGATATACATTTAAAAAGTTAGTATAGATTATGATAAATTGTTCGCACCAGTTACTTTATATGAAATTGTTTAATTAATCATTATATTAGCTATTTAAAAAAATGAAGAACTATATTAAATCAACTTTTTAATGGAAATTTAGAAGAGGTGTATGCAGAGCAACCAAATGGTTATATTGTTAAAAGGCAAGAAGATAAAGTGTTGGGATTGAAAAAGGTTTTGTATAGATTAAAGTAAACTCCTAGGATATGGTGCAACAATGTTGATAATTATTTGCATAAAAAAGATTCAAAAATATGCACACGAATATGGCCTTTATGTTGGTGAAAATCATAACGGTAATGTGTTGATTATGTTATTATATGTTGAGGATTTAATTTTTATATGAAGTGATTTACTTATTGATATAACCCTCATTAATAGAACTAGTAAGATTCATCACCAATGCGAACAAGGATCAAGATTGTTCTATGAAGACAAGTTTGATATAAGTGCAACGAATGTGAAATACAAAAAGATGATATCAATCGCTAAACTTATAGAAAAGATAGGATGAGAATGATAAGATTCTAGTTTTTTTTTTCCTTTTTTGTAAATGACAAAATTTGAGGGTTGATCACCATTAATAAGCTAGATAAAATTACAAGTTATTAAAGAACCTAAAATCATATTTACTCTAATTAAGATTGAAGAGAATCTCTACAAGGTGATTTGATTGATCAATGATAATAAGTTGCCAATCACAATAATAAGAAAGTTTTTTATAGTCATTAAAACCTAAGAACTAGAGTCCTATAAGGAAAGTAATATTCTTATTTAATAAATAATTTTACAAGTTTGAAAACTAAATTCTTATATAAATAGAATTATGGAATTTTAAACAAACTAAAATACCTAATTATACAAGTTTGACGTTTTTCTAAGGCAATACATTGACAGTAATTTTATTTTAAAACTTTATATATGTTTTTCATGAATAACTCTAATGTTGGTTACATTCCCTTTATCACAAGCTATAAGTCCATTTCGATGCCAGTTTATTTTTATTTCTCCAATTTGCAAACTCATTAAAAGACTAATATCAAACATTACCATATCGTCAACACCAATTACATCATTTAACATTACTCCTTAGATTGTTTTCTCACTTGAATCAGAATTATGACCTTGTATTTAATATTTTGAAGTAGAAAAATCTCACTACTTAAATAAAGATTTACCATTAGATCATTAAGAGCTTTTTTGGCCTTCTTTGTTATATTCTTTATTAATGGTCCTTGATGGCGTGTCAAACCAGCAAAAATAAATTCCTACTCTAGAACACTTAAACGAGCAAAGTGTTGAATAGGGTCGAACCACAGAGACCAATGTAGCAATTGTTTATTTGTGTGGAAACAATAAAATAAAAACAAATAAAAATAAAAAGAATTGATTTAGGAACGATTGATTTTAGAACATGAAATCACGTCGAAGGAAATTAAAAATAAAGATTGGAAGCAATATAAAGAAAAGCTTAGCCAAGGTACTCCTCCATTTGATACTGTAGTTCGATCATGTACTCAAAAATATAAATTTTGTTCATTCTTATGGACAAAGTTATAGCAGACAGTGAACAGCACATATCGACCAATCTATTCGTAATTATTTGATAACCTCGAGTAAAGCTCCGCAAATTATTACCCTAACCAATTAGACTATTCCCGAGTAAAGCTCTGCAGAATATAATCTATGGCAGCAATAGGCTCTAATGGACTTTTGTCTTAACCAACAGAATCGGAAAAGCCGCAATCTATTTAGACTAAATTATTTAATCTCATTAATTTCTTAATTGAAATTAATTCGCCACTTCAATAGACAGCAATCACGGATTAACTAATCTATTTGGCAATTTATCACCAAGTCGATCAATTAACAGGCCTCATTAATCAACAAACACGACGATAATAAATCGATTAAAGCGTAGAGATCAAACAAACATAAAGAGATAAACAAAAGCAATTAAATTAAGAGAGTCTCACAAATTACATGAATCAAACGTTGGATACCTTGTCTAGATTAAAAAGTTTGCCACGCATAGCACTATTCTCTATCTACTGTAGTTGATTTGACCATTTAATATTGGAGTTCTTCATGCACAATGTCCACGAGCTTGCGACCAAATCAGCTCCAGCAGAAACTCACCTCCAACGTTGGTCCACGCCTACAGCTCAAGCCTTCAATCCCTCCTGAAACGCACTTCAATGTTCGTCCACTCTCTTCCTTTATTGTGATAAATATATATCTCCTTTATAGCTGTTGTCGTCGTGCCTAGTGTGATCAATATCAATCTCTAGGTTTTCTTCCTTTCATTAAATGAAGTGGGGCCCCCTCTAATGGTCTAAAATTTTCCCTTTTTAATGAACAAAGTGGGGCCTAATTAAATGTCAAAATAAGACTTCAATGGCTTCAACATAACTTGACTTCGTCAGCAAAGAAGGCTGTGTTATTAAGGCCTAAATCCCAAGGTAATCAAGTCAAAATTCGCAGGTAGTAATCTGCCAGCATTGTGTTACCTTCAACATGGCCATGTTGAAATCCTCTTCAGTTCCAGATTAGCCAATTTCACTCCAAATTGCATCACTTTGGTATTTTATCACCTTGAACATACAAAGACACGAAGTACCATAGAAACACAAGCAAAACATCACAAAAGCCTACCAAAAGAACATAAAACACAAAGAATTAATATGACAAAATGCAAGTTATCAGTCCTCCGATGTTGTTTAATAAATCTTTAGTAACTTCAAATGCTTCACTTGAACCTTGTGTAATCTACCAAGATCACAATTCGTGGCTGCCTTTTCTTAAAGCTGGTATAGCTTGAGTTGATGCTTGATTCTCATTATTTTCCCTCTCCTTAAAGGATTTTTCCTCAAATTAGCATCTTCATCTATAAAATTTAATGGAGACAAATCTTCAGTATTAGAGATTGTATAAACACCATATTTACCTTACAAGTCGATCTTGTAAGCATTGTTATTCACTCTTTCCAAAAATTGAAAAGGTCTTTCTCCTCTTAGTTGCAACTTGGATTTGTTGGCTTGGAAGTCTTTTTTTTTCAAATGTACCTAAATCCAATCTTAGGGTTAAAATATCTTTTTTTTCCTTCCCTTATTAGCTTACTTGATTTATTGTTAGGTCCTTTTCTTAATGTTTAATGTTGTCTTCTTATGTAGTTTCTTCACTAACTTGCTTTGCTCCCTCCATCCAAGTTATATATTTCTCCTTAAGGAATAGGAATAAGATGTAAAAGCAATAATAAGTTAAATCTATAAGCAATCTTAAAATAAGAATAAATCATAACACTATGGGTAGTCCTATTATAAACAAACTCAACAAAAGACAATACTATTTCCAAGTCTTAAGATTCTTATGAACAATACCATATAGTAAAGCACCTAAAGTCCCATTAACTACTTTGGTTTAGCCATCTATTTATGGATGAAAAGTTATAGAAAACAAAAACTTAGTTCCTAATTTTTCCTACAAAGTTTTCTAAAAACAACTTAAGACATTAATATCACTATCTGAAACATTGGTTATAAAAACTCCATATAATAATCTCAAAAAATAATTCGGAAATATAAGATGCATCATCTTTTTTTTTACATGCAGAAAATGTATCATTTTATAAAATCCATCTATTGTTACAAAAATTGAATCTTTATCCTTTCTAGACCTAGGTAAACCCAAAACAAAATTTATTGAAAGATCTAACCACTATTCATTAGGTATAGGTAAAGGTGTGTATAATCTATAAGGTTGTACTATATATTTAGCTTCTGTAACATATCTTTGACACACACTTTCCATAACTATCCTTATGTGTGACTAAAAGAAATATTCATTCAATACCTCATGGGTCTTTTTGACTCTATGTCCTATTAAGCTTCTCTCATATGATTCTTTCAGTAGCAACTCTCTTAAAGAAATATAATACACATATAATTGATTCTCTCTAAACAAGTAACCTTTATACCTATAGAACTTTCCATATGTAGATTTTTCACATACTCTAAACACATTACCAAAATTATAATCATCAACATAAAAATCTTTAGTATACTCAAAACCCATTAATTTAATATGCAAAGTACCTAATAAAGCATGTCTCCCAGATAATGCATCAACAACTATATTTTTCTTACTTTTCTTATATTTCACCATATAAGGAAAATTTTCATTAACTCATGATTCATATATATTACAAACTCCTTATGACATAAGTAGTGTTCCCAAGTCTCTAATGTTCTCACCTATACATACATCTCCTTATAATAGGTTGAGTAGTTTAAGGCTGCCTTACTAAGCTTCTCACTAAAGTATTACTATTGATTTTGTTGGACCCCGATTTCGGAGCCCAACATCCAGAGTCATGAGCTTTGAGCTTATTACCCTATAGGGTTACTTGCTATTATTCTACCAGGTTGGTGTGCCCATACCAGTCAAACATCCGAATTACAACTAGCCTTCTTCAAAGAAATTATAGCTCTAAGTCTTAAGTTTGTTTTGAAATAGGAATCATCTCAATCGGAGTTCTACAGCTCAAGATATAATTAAGAAAAGCTAAAGCGTATTCGTACTGCACTCATACTCTCCCAACCGACCCCTCACTTAATCTAGTGTAAACTTTCACAGAACAACTCCAAAAGATACAAATTTTCATGGAGAGACAAAAAAAGATGTTAGGAATCCACTGCTTCAAGAATCAGTTCATTGAAAGTCAGAGGAGGAACTTATACCCAAAAGAATCGAACATGTTTATACCATCAATCAATTTGTACCTATCTTGGTTCAATTGCCATAACTCTCCCTACAAAAGTCAGATTGACTTTGTTTTTGAACGGTTTGAAAGAAGACTTCTAGATCTACAACTTTTATGGGGACTCAAAGTGAGATTCGGCATCTAAAAGGATCAAAAATGGAATAGAAGGTATAAGGTGAACAGTGCACAAAAACTAAGACGAAACAATCTAAGACGAAGCAGAATTCTAAGACGGAACAAAACTAAGATGAAGCAGATTCTAAGACGGAACAAAACTAAGACGAAGCGAAATTCTAAGACGAAACAAAACTAAGACAAAGCTGATTCTAAGACTAAGCAGAAACTAAGACGAAGCAAAATTCTAAGACGAAGCAGGAACTAAGACGAAGCAGAATTCTAAGACGGAACAAAACTAAGACGAAGCAGAATTTTAAGACGAAGCAAAAACTAAGACGAAGCAGAATTCTAAGACGAAGCATCTTAAGTACAAAACTAAGACGATGGAGTCGTCAAGACGATAGAAAAGTCAAACTAAGATGATAGAGTCGTCAAACTAAGACGATAGAAAAGTCAAACTAAGACGATAGAGTCATCAAACTAAGACGATAGAAAAGTCAAACTAAGACGATAAAGTCGTCAATCTAAGACGATAGAAAAGTCAAACTAAGATGATAGAGTCGTCAAACTAAGACGATAGAATAGTCAAACTAAGATGATAGAGTTGTCAAACTAAGACAATTCTAAAACACTTCTACACTCTCCAGAGCATCTCCCCCTCATAAGGACCATAACTTTCGACTTAGATGTCTAAAAATTTCATGCTATATACCATTGGGAAGATGAAAGAAAGACCTACAACTTTTTGGAAGATAATTTTGCCTAAATCAACCCAGATCAGCCCAGAAATTTCCCTGAAGTCAGTACACGAATTTTCCTCTTTATGCAACCTTGAGAATCATGGGAGAAAACAAAATCATAAACCATTAGCATCAAAAGATCTTAGTCTTACAAAGCTTTAGTGGGCGTTTCAAACCCCCAATACATTAATTGTTTCAAAGAAATCCCAAAATACAAACGATACATGAACATTAAATTGCTCAAAATGCAACTAAAGCCTTGGTTTACAGGCTTTGCTTAAAATTTAACAACATTTCAAAAATGGAGTGATGCCTTGGCCCTTGACTGCTCAGATCTCTTGCTCATCACCTGCTTATGGGGAGGAAAGTGGGGGTGAGCTAAAAGCCCATAGGTAACAATTTTATAGTTTGTAATAAGCAAAGACTTTCTGAAAACATTTTTAATGCAGAAATTCACGTGCTTGCAAATCATGAATGTATTACTCCTATAAACTTGTCATGAACACATAAACACATCAAAATGGTCTGGGTAAGTCCAAAACATGACGCACTACACATTTCCAATGGAATGGTCCTGTGTAGTCATAAATTCTTGAGGGAGTCCTTGAGGAGCTCCATGCCACTAGCGGGCAGGTGGGAGAAGCCTATACTTGGGTCAACGTGCACGTGACGGTTCTTGAGGGACTACCACAAACCCACATAACACAT
>JANZLC010021987.1:0-10924 GCA_026413385.1 Erythroxylum gracilipes
TTTCTTAGATTCATAAATTTTCTCACCAATTTCTTTCTCATTTAAATTCATTTTAATATTTCTAATTTTCACCAAAAGTTCAGGGTCCAATAGTTTTGCTAAAGAAATTTGATAAAATTTTTAAAATCAAAATTTAATTTATTATATTTAATTTTAATATATTCTAATTAATTATAATTAATTAATTATATTATTTGACTAAAAAGGAAAAAATAAAAATAAGCAAAAATAAGTGTCATGTCACGCACATGACACTCCTATTGCAAGCGTTATTAGTTGTATCACTCTTGTGAATACTTACAAGCGTTATTAGCCTGTAATACTTACGCCTCTATTAAGAATGATTTTCATTCCTTTCATATAGTATTTAGGAAGTATAGAGGAAAATTTAAAATTCAGATATCAAAATACTGTTTATACAATACAATGATAATATATAACCGACCAATATTTTTCATTCTCAAATTCATTCATGTCTTCCAAACTCACGAACTAAGCATGCCGTGAGAATTTATGATAAATCAGGGAAGGAAGTGTATCTTTCCTGTGAGATACTGTATTATAGAGAGAGAATATTTTGTGGTCAATAAAAGATGAGATGATGAAATTAGGGATTGGAGGATTTATTATTTAAGTTTTAATTTTAATTTCTTAATATTTAATTTAATATAATATTAATAGTTTTCATATAATGAGTTTATTGACATAGATTATCATGCCAGCGCCGTCGCTACAACGGGGATGAAATTTAACTACTTTGTACGATTTTTAAATTCGTCATTAAATGTGAACCTTTGACAACAATTTTTAAATTCGTCACTAAATGAAAACTCTTTGATAACCAAAAATCCACATTTTACTACGTTTTTAGAATTCGTCATAAAATGTTGACCATTTAGGACGATTTCCAACCAAAAGATTCGCATTTGATGCCAAAATATGTCTTTATTAACATGACACTTTTTGTGACTATTTTGAAAATCGTCGCAAAATATCTAACGAAAATGAAATCAGAAATTTGTTTGATTCTTTTGCTATTCTATTTCCTTGCGTGTAGACATTGCGCGCTACTCCTTTTTTTTAACCTCCCATTGTGTTTATGCTTCAATTTTATCGACTTTGGATTTTATTACATACCCATTTGGTGTTTGGTGGGATTGGAGAGTTCAAGCAGAATCGGACAAAGGAAGGTAGGTTTCAGAAGGTAACTTTTGAGTTTTATATAGTTTCTTTACCTTATTGTTTTTGCTCTCTCATACTAAAACGAATAAAAGAGGAGTTAGTCCTTCTCTGTTGCTTTCTAATTGCTTCTCTGTTTTGCCCTAGAAAAAAGATGTGTTATACATAAGTTTCTAACATGAAAACGGTAGCTTGCTTCTTTGCTACAGTTTATTTTCTTTGGCCATATCTTTGAATATGGTTTGTTGATAAGATACCTTTACAAACTTGTGTTTTAGCAGTTGAAGGAAAAACATATCAATTAGCTTGTTCCATTGTTCCCGTGTTGACTTAAGATTCTGTCGCAGAAGAATATTAAGCTTTACATGATTGAGATTTGTCGGTTTGCAAGGGGTGCTGTGAAATTAAAAGATTCCATAGAAAACTAAAAATGGGTTGCCAGAAGATATCCATGTTCTAAACCTTCTTATTCATTTAGACCCTTTTCTATGACGATAACTATGATTCACAATCTCAACAACATATGCAACTGCGACCATACAGGGCTGCACATGAACACAGTCCTTTTTTTCGGTATCTAAATGTATATACTCTTACATTTCTGCTAAATAAATTAGGAGCAATCAACTGCACATCAGAGAGTAATCAGAACTTGGGTGTCAAAAGCTTTTTGCCCTTCGTAATAGGTGGGAAACTTTTTGATGCATTAGCTGCAAATTTTAATACAAACTTCTGCAGTTGAAATCACTTGGAGTATCATATCCTGAATACTTGCCCTCTGTTTCAGAATATCAAACCATAACAAGTTTACGCAATCGTTCTTTCATCTAAACGCTAAAAAAAAAGTTTATCACAGAGACTTTTCTTAAGCAATCAATAATCAGAAAGTAGCGAGCAAGTAAACCTACTGACTTTAATAGCTTCCGAAGCACTACCTTAACAACAAAAGCATCAAGGGAAGTAAACCTACTGATTTTAATAGCTCCCGAAGCACTACCTTAACAACAAAAGCATCAAGGGAAGTTATATTCAGTTCAACTGAAAAATTCAACTGTCATCACTCAAGGTTTTTAATCCTGTAGGAATTAACAAGGGAAGTCATTTACTTTACACCATTCAAGTTAGATAAAAGATACGTAAGGTGTCTCATCTGCCACATCCAGAGACAAGCATCTCAAAGAAGAGCATTTTGTTTCTTTCCCGTTATATGTTATGGTAAATATATCTTGATGTCTTTCTTCCATATTTTCTTTAATATAATTAATCTTTACTTTCGATGTTTTATACTGTGAAACGTTTGTTCACTTCTTACCATTATTTTGATCTTATCATTTATATTTCCTCTTTGTTCTTCATTTATTGGAAATGGCTTGATGTTAGTAACACTTTTGTTGATGAAACTCTTTTTCATCACCATTATGGCAGTAGATGATATTGAAGTGAAAAAGAAACATTTAAGCAAGGTTACCTCAGATTATTCTGGAACTTTTCATAGAAAAATCCTGATAAAGTCTGAACTAAAAATCTCCTAATTACACCCTATACTGTGACTAAAAAGTGAGCTATCTAAAACTATTTTAAAAGTAGGTTTTATGGTGAAGAAAGGGGATTGGTTTTTTCTGTTTTTAAGATTGTTAATTCATCTAGCAGTTTTTGTGCAAGAACTTGGAGGGATGTTGAAACATGGTTATCAAATGTTTAATTATTGCAGTTGTTTGTGATTGTACTTTCGTGGATCATATTCTAATGTATAAATATTTATATTAATCATTGGCTATTTGGTGAGGTGCATTTTAATTCTTTGACAAGTATGTAGATGCATTTAATTTTCTGATTTGTTTGCCTAAAGAGACCTATATATGGTGTGCTTCTTAGGATATGATGGGGCCTCCTTTAGAGACATTATACAATTACTTTAAAGATGAGCGCCATTTGGAGAAATGAGGCAGTGTGTCCAATGCATATCACAGCACCATCAGGCACAATAGACTTACAAATGGAATACGAGTTAAGTTCCATTAGACCCCTTCTTGATGTTTTGCGGACGCTTGATAAGGACAGGGTAACTGAACATTTAAGGGAGTTGAATGCTAAACTTAAAAGAGAAGAGTATGGTCCTCTGTGTGACAATGGTGAAGTCGTCCCTATTATGTATGAGATATACCTTAGTCTGGACATAACATATATTGGCATATATTGTTAGGCGATTCTTCTTGCAGTGGAAAAAATAAGCATCTGTTATGAGATTTTGGAAAAAAAATAAGCATCTGTGCTGAGATTCCTAGGATGAGATTTTTAGTTCCTCAAATCAAGCTAATGAAGAAAGAATGGAACTAATTCTTTGTATCTGATTAGTCAGTTGACAATGACTAATTTCGATGACCAACCAGACCTAAATAGTCATCCCAGTTAGTTGTAATTCTTTTTTGTAATCTCAATATTTACAATTTATTAATTGGTCTTTGTATTTATTATTTTGTCTATAAGAATTGTTAAGGTTGTAATTAAAATTTTGTATATGAAGAATATTATTTGTATTGGTATAATTTAACAATATTTTACTTTTTATATTCAATGTTTCAAATTATTAATTATTTTTGTTTAATAAATTAACAATAAAATAAATCTAAATATTATATAAAATAATATGAATTAAAAATTTCACAAATGATTATAATTAACATGGTATATCATTTTGTTAAAATGTATATTAAAATTTGACCATATTTTATAAAACGTAACTAAAAATATTTTACTACGTTTTCAAAATTGTAGGTAAAAATTTTGGGTTACTTTTTCATAAATATAGCTAAAAATCTTTGGTTACGTTTATGAAAACGTACTAAAAATTATTAGCGACATTTTGGAAAATTTTCGCCAATTCATTTTGGCTACGCTTAATTTTCATCGCTAAAAATTATTAGTTACGTTTTTAAAAACAACTATAGAGATAAATTACCTTTTAAATCAAATAATGTCGTATTAGGGGCAGAAACATGGTTGGAACAGAGAAAGTAAAACAGAAGATTTCAGGGCTTATTTGAAGGAACTTTGAGCTAGTTGTCATTTTGTAGGGAGAGGGTAGTCATTTGACTTTTCTGTCCCGAATTGTTTTGGTTCAATCGTCACTTTTATTTCTTTTTCAACATTAAAAATAAATATTTTTACTAATTCACAAGAAAAAACAGTTAAATGCCTTCTTTATATTTAGATGCAGTCAGTAGGTAATGCTTGATTAGACAGTTTCACAACCTGATCAGGCCTCACAAGACATTTTAAGCGTTCATGTCTTTAGTTTAAATTTTACAAGAATTCTTCAATATGTTGAAATGCTAGATATGGGATTTAGATTAAAGCACTAATAATTATTTGCAAAATTAATTGATTGATGTTTATAAGTATTTACACATATCATTTCATGTATGTCTTCAAAATAATGATTATATGAGTTTTATATAAATTATCCAACTTAAGTTTAATAAGAATGGAGATCGCCTAATACAAATGATGCACAACAAATCAAATCACGCGACTCCGTTCTTTGTTCTTGTTGTTCCTCGAGCAATTAACGTCTTGATGTGAATGCCTATACAGTGTGCAAAATTATTGTCAATTGGAATAGAACCAAGTTCCTTTAGTCCACACTTTATGCCCTTTCTTTCACACTTTCTTAGTATGTCACTGAACGAGATTATTACCATAACAAACATCCACATAAATATGATCATACTTTAAGGTATCAATTGAAGTAGTACTTCAAGGTCTTCTTTTCCGTCTTTCGCAAAGTCTTATTTTCTGTCTTTTTCTCCCTTGGACAGTTGGACTTGGCAGCTAATATGGAAAAGTTCTGAAACTTGTGCTATAGCTTTATGCAGAAGTGTACTTTGAGATCTAAGAGACACAAACAACTTTTAGTTTAAAAGTTTATAACCGAAAACGAGAAGCATGCAACCAAGAGTTCATGTTCAAGAGACCTTCCTGTCTATCAACCAGCTCTTCCAAAAATGTCTCCATTTTCAACATAATCATCCTCTGTCTGAATAGAATATCTCGTGAGTCATGCACTTGCTTATTTCTAGTGTTAGGTTATTTGTTTTGCACTATTGCCTTACTTCTTAAAGACTGACAGACAAAGAATATTGTATCTTGCAGGTATTAAAGATTGTAGAAAATTAAAGAACACCAAGATTTTACTTGGTTCGATAGCTTAAATGCTATCTACGTCCAAGGATCTCACTATAGTGGTTCCACTAGTATCATGAAGAAGAGAAAGTTTACATAGATTCAATGTTTATCTAAAACACTTGTAAAGAGTCTATGAACTCTCTTAGTACCCACAGATAAGTACCCTAGCACACTCTGAAACTTTTCACTCTAATTCTTACACTTTCTAAATTTTGATTACAATGTAATGAGTAAAGAATTGTGTGTTTGAAGCCTTGAAGTCTGTCTTATTTATAGTAGTTGAAGCCAGTTGCTTTCGGTTGAGCTTTGAATAGGTCAGATATGGTACAAGTGCTCCTGACGTGATCAACTAATGTATACTTTTGCTTTGCGTATTGTGTTGTTATGGCTGTGTTTTATTAGCTTCTGATCTATAGAAAGCGATTGTGTTTTGATCAATATCTTCTGACTTAGTCTTCTCACGTGTGTCTCATGTGTGTGTGCCTTAAGCTTAGTCTTGTGTTTCTGACTACTGAGAACATTCAATAGATTATTCTCTCTTTCCCTCTTCAATAGCTTCAGACACTTCTTCTTCTCATCTTCGATTCTTCATGTATTTTTGTTGTTTCTTGTATCTGAGTGTAGATTGATGGAGAAAACGTGATTATCATCACATTTATTCCCTCCTTCTCTGTCAATCTTCACTCAGTTCATAAATCTGTGAGTGATTTAGGAATCCGAAAAGCCCTAGTTTCATCAAACTTGTTAGATCAGATGAAATAGCCTTTGATTTCATGGGGCTTCACTTATCTGTAAGTAGTCCCTACATAAAGTGAATTTCTTTTATGTTACTATCTTTGTCTCGAAATCTGATGGATTTTGTTCCCCTGTGATTTTTTCCAGATTAAGGAAGCCTTTTGTAATTTTGTCTCTGACGAAGTGGAATCTGATGTCAATATGCTTGGATCTCTCGTGCAAGACAAAGTCTTTGTTAAGGTAGAGTGCACTTTGACTGTCTGTGTGGATTACTGGCTTCATGATATTGATTTTGATTTCTTTTAATATGCCCGATAGCCATGTTAGCTCCTTTAAACCTTCAGTAATTGCATAATATTCTGCCTCTGTAGTTAATAGAGATACTACTGATTGTTGTTATGCTTTCCAACTGATTGTATTTTGTGATAATGTGAAGTAGTATGCAGAAATTGACTTTCTTGAATCTTTGTCTGCTGCATAATCTGCATCCACAAAACCACATAATGACAAGTAATTGCATTTAATTAGTACATCCTTTGAAAAGCATAATCCGTAGTTGATAGCTCCAGTATCTGAGAACTCCTTTCAACCCTTGCCAATATTCTAGACCTGGATTGGCCATGAATTTACTTAGTATACTGATAGCATAGACTAGGTCAGGCTTTGTACATAACATAATGTACATAATGCTTCCAACACCAACATTGTAAGGGTAGTGAACCATTGCTTTCTTTTCATATTCAGTCTTAGGACTCTTGCTAGACACCATCTGTAGGTGAGATCCTAAGGGAACAGAACTAGGTTTAGCTTGTTCCATGTTGAATTGGTCTAAAACCTTTCTGATATAGTTTCTTTGAGCAAGCTATAGTTTTCCTTCCCTCCTCTTTCTAATTATCTGCATTCCTAAAAGCTTCTGTACTTCTCCCAAGTCTTTCATCTCGAAGTGATTGCATAATTCAGACTTTATCTCTTGAATTTTGCTTAAGCCTTTCCCTATTATGATTAGGTCATCCACATAGACCAATATGAAGACTCCTTTAGTCATTCCTAGATCCTTAAAGTATAGGCAGTAATCATATGAGCTTCTAATGAAGTTCATACTAGCAGCAACCTCATGGAACTTCTTGTTCCATTTCCTAGGTGCTTATTTAAGCCCATATAGGGATTTGTGAAGTAGACAGACATTATCTAGCTTATTCTTGTCCTTAAATCTGACTGGTTGCTTCATGTATATTGTTTCCTCTAGCTTTCCATATAGGAAAGCTATTTTGACATCCATTTGATAGATTTCCCGGTCATATATAGTAGCTAGAACTAGAATAAGTCTAATGGTTTTGAACTTGACTACTAGTGAGAATATCTCCTTGTAGTCAATTCCCTCCTTCTGTCTATACCCTTTAGTTATAAGCCTAGCCTTGTACATCCTACGTTCTGCTTCTGTCGCTCCTTTCAGGTTGAACAACCATTTGTTCTCAATTAGCTTGACTTTAGGAGGTCTAGGCACTAAATTCCAAGTCTTATTATTTATTAGAGAAGAATATTCTTTCTCACAAGCTATCTTCCACTATCTTGCATCATTACTCCTCATGGCTTCTTCATAGGTTTCAGGAGCCTTATACTCTATAGTTTCAGCCATAAGATATGAAAATTCAACCAAGTTTGTGTTGCACTATTGCCTTACTCCTTAAATATTGACAAAGAATGTTGTATCTTGCAGGTATTGAAGATTACAGAAAATTAAAGAACACTAAGATTTACTTGGTTTGATAGCTTAAATGCTATCTACATCCAAGGATCTCACTATAGTAGTTCCACTAGTATCAAGAAGAAGAGAAAGTTTACATAGATTCAATGTTTATCTAAAACACTTGCAAAGAGTCTATGAACTCTTCTAGTACCCACAGATAAGTACCATAGCATACTCTGAAACTTTTCACTCTAATTCTTACACTTTATGAATTTTGATTACAATGTAATGAGTAAAGTATTGTGTGTTTGAAGCCTTAAAGTCTGTCTTATTTATAGGAGTTGAAGCCAGTTGCTTTCGGTTGAGCTTTGAATAGGTCAGATATGGTACAAGTGCTCCTGACGTGATCAACTAATGTATACTTTTGCTCTGCGCATTGTGTTGTTATGGCTGCGTTTTATTAGCTTCTGATCTATAGAAAGCGACTGTGTTTTGATCAATATGCTTCTGACTTAGTCTTCTCACGTGTGTCACATGTGTTTGTGCCTTAATCTTAGTCTCATGTTTCTGACTACTGAGAACATTCAAAAGATTATTCTCTCTTTCCCTCTTCAACAGCTTCAGACACTTCTTCTTCTCATCTTCAATTCTTCATGTATTTTTGTTGTTTCTTGTATCTGAGTGTAGATTGATGGAGAAAACGTGATTATCATCAAATCTAGATATACAATCTCCTGATACTTCACTTTTTCCTTCCATAACTCTATTCTTTGCCACCTTCTCCTCTAAGAATTTATAAATTGCTGTGAAATCATTGCCAAATTATCTCCCTCATTCTATGCACAGATGGGTTGGTTCTCAAAATCTGTTATTGCATTACTATTTGTTACTTTAATTTGTTTGAAAATCATGTTCATTGGGCTATACTAACAACTCTTGAGGGACCATTTAAGCCTGTGACAGTTCCTTTAGACAAGACCTTTTGAGGGTATGTTGTGGACTTGCCAGCCACATATCCTCGAGTTCAAAGGAAAGTCAAAGGATTTGAGCCCGAAAAAATTTCATTATCTCTCTCTACCACTCATGACTCCTTTTGGATTTCTTGGATTGCAGGTTTCTATGCCTCACTCATCATTTGTCAATAGCTTCTTCCTGTGATTTTTTATCCATTGGTTGCAAGTTCTAATTAGAAGCTAAGTTAATGTTATAAACAGAAGAATAGGAGAAGATTGGGAGGTTATGTTTTGAAGAGATCCTATCTACCAAGATGTATGAATCTTGGCAATTTAGATTTTTGTGCTCCAAGTTTTAACTGTTTATTGTCAATTTTGAAGAGGTGGGTTCTAATGGAACAAATTTGTATCCTATCTGTTGTCAAAGTTTTCAAATTCGACAATTAACTTCTATGCTTAAAAGTATCTCTATAGATTGCTACGCGAATGGTTTAAAAGCTTTACTGTCAAACTTTTCAAAGAGTTACTGTTATATACCTGAAATATAATAGTTTGATTCGTTAAGCTATTCTGTATTCAGGAAATAAATATGGACTCCCGGTATTTTATAATTCCTGCTAACCAGATATGCTAACATCCCTTCTTTGGCGTACTTGAATCTGCAGGGGATTATCAAATTGGCGACAACCTAAAGCCTCTAAATCTTGGAAGTGTTGCAAGCAATGTTGTTGGATTTTAGAATTAAAAACTAACTAAAATAAAGTAAAATAAAAAAGAGATAATGCAAAAGGCAATTTATTCATAAGTTGCATATTACATTGATGTTGAAGGCCTAAATATATAAGCAATGAAATAACAAACTTAGCTAATATCTAGATAAAAATTAAGCAAACAAACCAAGAATTTAAAAGTTTAAATCCTAATAGATAACAACTTTATCTTAACAGATAAAACTTTATCTTCTAACAAATAATAGATTTTATCTCTACTACTCTATCTTACTACTCTCAAATTTTATCTTTAAACAAAGACTACATTTTTAACAACTTTGAATCAATCTCCAACATTCCCTCTTGATTCAAAGTTATAAGACTTTTTGAATTTAATGATGTACTTCCCATTACCCTTCAATGGTTAGAGCACATCTCTCCACAGTTCTTTACTTTGGAGCACTTCTCTCCAATATTCTCATTAGAGCACTTCTCTCTATTCTTCAACATAAGCACTTCTCTCATCACTTATTCTATAGAGTACTTCTCTCTATGATGCGTCTTGGTGCACTTCTCACCAACTAGAGAAGGTTGTCTTCTTCAATCACTTGCACTACATTTGCTTGTTCTTTATTGTTAAACTTACAATCCTTTTTTCTAAAATATCAAGACTTTCCTTTATATCAGCAATTTTTCTCTTCATGACCAAAGTTCTTATAATGGTCATATTGAGGAATATTTCCTTTCTTTTTTTATGACGGAATCTTTGCTAGATAGGCTCCCTCCACCATCTTTTCACTTTTTTGGTCTCTCATTGCCCTTCTTTACTCTTGAGCTTGTAAAGCATTAATCACTTATAAGTCTCTCAAGATCTTTCAGAGCTCTGATATCATGTTAGATTTTAGAATCAGAAACTAACTAAAATAAAGTAGAAAAGAAAAGAGATAATACAAAAGACAATTTATTGACAAGTTGTATTTTACATTGACGTTGAAGGCCTAAATATATAAGCAATGAAATAATAAACTTAGCTAATGTCTAGATAAAAATTAAGCAAATAAATCAAAATTTTAAAAGTTTAAATCCTAATAGATAACAACTTTATCTTAACAGATAAAAATTTTATCTTCTAACAAATAATAGATCTTATCTTTACTACTCTATCTTACTACTCCCAAATTTTATCTTTAAATAAAGACTACATTTTTAACAACTTTGAATCATTCTCCAACAGTTATACATTACGGAAAGAGAAGATTTTCATTAACTCGCCAAGTTCATGGCCAGTCTCTTGTTTATAGTCAGCTTTATCCCTTTGATGGCCTTCAAAACTATACATATGGTATTATATACGCACCATGTTCGCCTCAAAGGTATGTTTGCCAGAAACCTCATTGTTGTGCCTTTCTTTATTATGTGAATCATCTTTGCTCATATGGATTTCTTTTACTTCAAACCTTCCATCACTTTACTTT
>JANZLC010022082.1:0-10919 GCA_026413385.1 Erythroxylum gracilipes
GATAACCATTGCGACGTATATCTTTAAAACTCAATAGATTTCTTCGGGATCTACTAGAGTATAATGCATCATCAATGCCTCTTCTCTTATACACATGACACACTATTGAGTGGTTTATAAAGTCAAAGTGCACCTTGGCAAAAGAAGTAAACCACTGTACTCATAAAACTAAATCATAACTTTAAGGGGCATTAAAAACAAATATGCAGTAAAAGGAATACGTTGTATAATCCACTGGGAATCTTTAATCATAGTGTCACAAGCTACTCTGCCTTCATCCATAACTCTTACCATCATAGGGCTTTTCTTGATGAATTTTCATCCTAGCTCATGAGCTAAAGATATGTCAATGAAATTGTAGATGCTTTTGGTATCCAACTGCATTTGTAATTTCCTTTTTTCCATATGGTCTGCCACTCTCATTGTTTGGTAGTCAGCAAACCCTGCTAGTGCATGCACAAAAATTTATGTGAACTTATTTGTAAACCCTTCGTCCTCTTTTTCCTTAAGTTCTTCCTCCAGTTCTTCTATCTCTAAATTATGATTTTCTTCCCTTATAGTTATGGCCAACTACAAATTTTTCATCACAAAAGAAATATAATCCCTTCATTGTCCTTTCTTCTAAAAGGGACAAGGTCCTTTTAGTTGGGTTTAGATTGAAGGGAGCCCTTGTAGATGTTTGTGGTGAACTCTAAGTTTTTGTGTGTTGAGCTTGATAGTTTGATGAAGGGATTTTCTACAGTGGGTTTTCTATTTATAGGATAGTTAATAAAGGTTGTTTATAAGAGAATTTGATTTTCTATTGTCTAAGATTGGTTTATTGTATTTTGGCTAGAGCAAAGGCATCTTGCACAGTTTTAGGGTGAAACATTCTAACTAGATATTTCACTTCATCCTCCGACCCACTTAAGAAGCAACTGAGTGTGTACTTGGGGAATAATTGCAACTTGTTGATAATACCATCGAAAACATCACGATAGTCTTTGACGGAAACAGTTTGCCACAACTCCATTAATTTATACATAGTATCATCATAAGGTTCCACAAGTCTAGTTTTGAGATCTTTAACATACTCATCCCAGGTAGGAGTCAACTTACCTTTCCTTTTATATACCCTTGATGTCACTACAAAGGCTTATTCTCAACATATATTGAAACTAGATGTACCTTGGTAGACTCACTCATATTAGATAATAGGAAGAACTGTTCTACTTTATATAACCACAACTTTAAATCATCACCCCTAAACTTAGGGAAGTCTATGTTTGTCAATTGACTAGAATAGTGGTAAGGGTTCCCTATCTTATCAAAACTTTTCACACCAAAACTTTCAGTCTATAAAGGATAATACAAAAACTGAGAGTTAGTTATGTAAATACATATTGTTTCATACAGTAATTTGTTATAACAGATCACATGTGTACAGCTGTAGGATACTTTTATAATAATATCTGTACATGACATGTATTGTTTTTCCTCCCTATATAAAGGGAGCTACTGTACTCTTTCTGATTCATTAAATATTATATACAGAAATCTATTTTAAGCATTACCGGCTATCTTCTTGGTATTAGAGCCACTGAGCTCAACTCCTTTTCGTTTTATGGCCAATCCCAATCAATCTTTTGAAATCCCTCGTAACTCTCTTGCTCGCTCTTCTCCCTCTTTATCCTCTATTTCTTCCTCTTCTGTTCCTCTGAATCTCGCAGCTGTTAACCCTCCAATAACTCTCAATCTTGATACCCATAATTACAATCTCTGGAAAAATCATATTCTAAATGTTATCTATGATTATGAATTGATTAGCTACATTGATGGTAGCAAACCTCGTCCTCTAATGCTCACCGATGAAAGTCAATATGTTGTTAATCCAGAATATAAAAACTAGGAATGCACAAATCACATCCTCATGTCCTGCATCCATGCCTCTATTACTGACGAGCCAATGCTTCTCATTGTCGGCCTCAACACTGCTCAGATGTGTAGGAATCACTCTGTCACTGCTATGAATCAATCTCTACCGACTTGATCTTAGCCTTAAGTACTAAGCTCCTTCAATCAAAAATGACAGGTATGGTTGCTTCTTAATACCTTGCTCATCAAAAATCTCTAATGGACAAACTTGAAGCTGTTGGTGAAGTAATTTCCTATAATGAAAAATTTGGGATATCTCCTCAATGGTCTCCCTTCTGAGTACAACTCCTTTGTTACTTCTATCACAATCGACCTGATGAGCCTCATTTTGAGGATATCCAGAGCTCTCTCCTTGCCTTTGAGTTTCAACTTGATCAGCAACATGGCTGCAAAATGCTCTCGTTACCACAGTTCTCAGCGCATTGGACAGATTGGCATTCTTAGGAGAGCTCCATTTACTCCAAATAAATAGGCTGGAGGTTAAAGGCAAAATACTCGAACTGGAGGACGTGGATCACCTAAGTGTAAGATCTGCTTCAAGGGAGGACACATAGCCACTCAATGCTTCCATCGGACTAATCTTAATTACAACCCACCTTCTTCTTATAATACTTCCTCTGTTGATTATGGTTCTCCCACTTCAGCCCATGCTTATTTTATCTAGGTTCCTATTAACCCCTATTATTCGTTCCTAATTACTAGATATGCAGGTGCCTATACCTCAGCTATCCCTGCTAGTACTACGACTCCTTCCTCTGGAATGGTTGGGGATTGGTACATAGACTCCGGCGCCACTCATCATATCACCTTTGATCTCTCTCATTTGACTCTCACTACTTCATATCAAGGTAAACAACAGGTGATGTTAGCTAATGGTAAGTTGGAAAACATTCATCATACAGGTTCATTAAGTCTCTCAGCTGTTTCGAAAACCCTTACTCTCAACCAAATTCTCCACATCCCTGCAATAGCCAAAAATTTAATTAGTATCTCTAAACTCTATAATGATAATTTTTCCTCTATTGAATTTTTCCCAACTTAGTTTCCTTATTCCTTTGTGGTGAAGGATCTGAAAATGAGAACACCTCTTCTTCAGGGAATAGATGAGGATGGCCTTTAAAAGTTACTAGACTTGCTTCAATTTCTAGCTCAACCTCCAACTTCTACTATAACATCCATTGCTCCTCTTCCCTCTTTCTTTGTTGAATCCTGTGATGTCAAATTATGGCATACCCGTTCAAGGCACCCAAATTATCAAGTTGTACGCCATGTACTGAAGTCATGCAATGTTCCTTTCAATTCAATAAAAGATGATCTATTTTGTCCCATTTGTGTTAATGCTAAGCATCATAAACTTTCTTTTCCCATATCTCATTCATGAGCCTCAGCTCAATTTGATCTTATACATACTGATGTTTGGGGGCCTTCCCCAGTAACCTTTATTACAGATGCTCGTTACTTTGTGTTATTCACTGATGATCACAGTCGATATTCTTGGCTCTAGTTTCTCACCCACAAAGACCAAACGATCCAAGCTTTTCATAATTTCCATAACCTTGTTCAAACTCAATTTTATACCTATGTAAAGGCTATCTAATCCAACTGGGGAGGAGAATACAAACCACTACATAAACTCTTTACCGAACTTGGTATTCATCACCGAATGAGCTGCCCTTATACACCATAATAGAATGGGTGAACAAAAGGAGGAATCGAAAATATGTTGAAATGCGTTGATCTTTACTTTTCCATTCAAATACCCCACTTTATTTCTGGCCCTACGCTTTTCAGATGGCCAATTTCCTCATAAATAGACTTCCTTCCACAGCTATTGGTATGAAAAGCCCATTTGAAGAACTATATCATACAAAGCCCATATATGATGATATAAGGATATTTGGCAGTGCCTGTTACCCACTGTTACGGCCCTATAATCATCACAAACTTAAGTCTAGATCCTATCAATGTATTTACCTTAGTCCAAGCGCACATTATAAAGGACACCTTTGCTTCAACCTTACAAATGGTCATATATTTCTCCCAACACGTGCTTTTCCAAGAAGATAACTTCCCTTATTCCACTACATCTAATTTCCCACTCAAACCTTCTATTACCCATCAGTCATCCATGCCAAACCAATTTTTAATTAGGCAAACAATACAACCCTCGGTTGCCAACCTTATCTTAACTTCTCCACCACACCATTTAACACCACCCTTCTCTCCTTTAGCTTCCACAAGCTCCATATCACCCTTACTACCCATATCCAAATCCATTGGATTATTCAGGTTTTTGGATATCCATCGAGTTGTATAGCACATAAAAATATAACTTCTAAATAGAAAATATAAATAGCAAATTTTTGCACAAATCAAAATTACTTTAATAATAATAAGTCAAGATTTTGATTTGTATGTCTTAAAAAACCATAAAATTGAAATAATAAAAATTATAATGTCTAGTGAAAAGACAACATGTATTTTTCACAATCAAGAACTGGAACAAAGACTGAAATATCCAAAGGTTCAAATTGTCTTTGTGTGAACTCTATAACATTCAAAACTCCATCTCCATATCATTTGTATTATTATCATCCTATAAGAAAATAAAATATCATTTGTATTATTACCATAAATATTTAAGAAAAAATAAAAAATAGAGTTAATAAAAAACGAATAGGGTACGGGTATCCATCGGTTCGGGTTATCACTAGACCCATATCCATATCCAAATCCATATCTACATCTATTTTTCAGCATCCATTTAAAATCTATTTTTTACCCTCCATATCTATTTTTTTGGGTCGGGTAGTGCAGATATTAATCGGGTTGAAAATTCACTGCCATCCCTACTAATAACTCACTCGTTCCTATTGAGCTACAATCATTTGATGATGCCATCATTCAACCTGAGTGGAAGTTATCTATGCAAATAGAATTTGATGCTCTCATACGTAACAAAACATGGACATTAATGTCAGCCTCTTCTAATATAAAAGCTATCGGGTGTCGTTGGGCTTACAAAGTGAAATTAAAGTCCAATGGTTCTTTAGAATGGTGTAAGGCATGTCTGGTAGCTAAAGGATATCATCAAGAGCAAGGCATTGATTATACAGAGACATTTAGCCTTGTCATCAAGATTGCCATCGTTCATCTTGTTCTTTCAATTGCATTTTCTTATAATTGGAGCATCAAACAATTAGATGTCCACAACGCCTTCCTCAATGGGGATCTCACTTAAGAGTTATACATGTTAGAGTCCCCAGGTTTTATCTCTTCCGCACATCCCAACCATGTCTGTCTTTTAAATAAAGCCCTTTATGGTTTGAAATAAAGTCCTAGAGCCTGGTTCCATAAACTTAGTACTGCTCTAATCTCCTAGGGCTTCTACAATGCAAGGTCAGATGCATCCATTTTTATAAAATTCACTAATTATGATGTTCTGATTTTGCTAGTTTGTGTTGATGATATCCTCATCACTGGTTCAAATCCTAAACTTATTTCAACACTTATCACTTTTTTGAACTCTTCATTTGCTCTAAAGTCTTGGGGATGTATCATTCTTCCTGGGAATACAGATATATAGAACCCCTAATGTCCTACATTGTAGTCTGGAGAAATATATTAAGGATCTTCTCCATTGTGCACGAATGAGTAATTGCAAACCAGTGTCCACACCTATCCTAACTAGCACAACATTTTCTTTATATGAGGGAGTACCTTTAGATGATTCGTCTGAATACAAGAGTATTGTTGGAGCTCTCCAATATTGCACTTTAACTCAACCAGACATCTGCTTTGCCGTAAATAAGCTCTGCTAATTTCTTCATGCTTTAACTACACAACGTCTCCAACTAATGATACGTGTTCTTAGATATCTAAAAAGGATACAAACTTATGGTATAAGTATCATAGCTCATCCAAATCTACTCTGTTTTATTATGTAGATGCCGACTGGGCAAGCTGGCATGATGATGGAAATAGCACAGGTGCCTTTTGCTTGTTCCATGGTCCCATCCTCATCTCCTGGTCATCAAGTAACCAAAAGGTGGTCTCTCAGTCATCAACCGAAGCAGAGTATCGCTCTTTAGCCAATGCGGCCGCAGAGATATCCTGGCTACTATCTGTCTGTAGAGAACTTCAACTAGTTTGTAAACTACCACCAACTATTTAATGTGATAATCTAAGTGCTCTCCACTTAGCAGCCAACCCAATTTTTCATGCTCGGACCAAACACATAGAAATAGACTACTACTTCGTCAGAGACTAAGTTATGAAAGGACATTTATGGGTAAATTATGCCCTATCTTCAGTCAAATAGCATATCCTCTCACCAAGGCTCTACCATTCAAAGATTTCTAGATCTTAGACCCTCGATTACTGTCGTTCCCAGACCAGCTAATTATGTAAATACATATTGTTTCATACAGTAATTTGTTATAACAGATCACATGCATGCAGCTATAGGATTCTTCTAGAATAATATCAGTATATGACGTGTACTGTTCTTCCTTCCTATATAAAAGGAGCTACTGTACTCCTTTCGATTCATTAAATATTATACACAGAAATTTGTTTCAAGCATTACCCGCTTTCTTCTTAGTCACAGCTAAAATTTTAATTCTAGAGTTCCTCGTAGATTTTTTTTTGTCGTAGAACCATTATTAAAGGATTTTAAAGTGTGTTCATCAATAACTATAATAAAATCATTACCGTCTTTAACTTTATCACCAACTACTTGATTCATTTGCACAAATAACTTAGAAAGTAGATCATGAATCTCAGAAATAGCAAGAGTGGTCTTAGCTACTTTCATTTCCTGTTGTTGATTGAAACTATCAACACGAGTTCCATAATCATCAAGAAAGGTTTTGAGTGTTACCTAATTCTAATCTATAGTGATAGGGGCCTCTAGTAGTGGAATCTGATCATTGACAATGGACAGTTTAGTGGACCTTGAAGCTTTTAGACCTTTGCCTTATTGCTTTACCATAGCTCGAGTTCTAGCATTGATGGTTGGTCAAGGAACGGTTAACTCCGATACTAGTGATTTGATGTCTTAATTTTAAGATTTTTGATTAAGTTTGATAGAATTCTTAATGTTTAATCTATCACTCATAATTTGGAGGATTGGGTTTTTAAAGGAACAACTCTTGAAATTTATAAGGCTGGATTAGGTTTAATCTGAAAGGAAATGATAAGAATTATAGTGAGAGAAGTAGATAAAGGGAGAAGTATTCTTCTTGCCATTAGATATATATGGTACAATATATAGTAAGCTCTCCCCCTCTATTCAACAAATCTCACTCTTTTTATACCATTTTTCTAGATTTAAGCATCTGCTGTCACCTGGCTACAGAAAGAAAAGGACATAAATCTAAGCTAGATTTTATTTACGTTACTCAATGGTCCCAGCTCTTCCGGGTGCTTCTCGAAGATATTCCTTTAGGATTCCTTAAATCAGCCTTATATCCTCACCCTTATGGTGTGGACCTTCTCGCCAAAAGTAATATTGCATAATTTCTCTTATAAATGGTGTAGTGACAAAAACCAAGCCTAAGTGATCTAGATACAAGTCATAAAGAGAACTCTTATAGATTTAAGTTGTGATTACTCCCTCTATCTGTGTTTCTTCTAAAGTTGTTGATATGTTACTACATATAAAGATTCCAAGAATTATAAATAATACAGAGGTTGGATCAAACTCAAACTTAGAGCGTAGATACTATAAGAAGAATTTATGTTGAAAAAAACGTCCAACGTTATATTTTAAGGAAAAAATAGTACAACTTATATACATGTATAATGACTAAATCAATATGTACAAAAATATAATAATAAAAACCCTCCTAAAGATACTCTTAAGATATTCTATAACTGAAATATGTATATGTAAATAACATTTGGATAATATCTCAACACATTTTATGAAATTAGATTAAGAAAATTTTAATTACATAATAGTAAAAGAAGTATGAGATAAGTTTAAATTTAAATAACATAAAAACCAAAATTAAATTTATTGCTATTCTTTTTATTAAAATGGTCATATAAGGAATAATAATAGTAGTATTTAGCAAAGACAAAACAAAATCAGCGATAGCTCATAACTAGTAACCTATAGTTTCTTGCATATCCTAGCTAAGCCACAAAAGCAATATCTAAAGATAAACTGCCTAATATTACTGTCGAGAAAAGTATCAATTAGTATGGTTGTACAGTAATAATGATAATGGACTAGACTTGGTTGGGTCTGCTAGTTAGGATGCAGTCTAAATCTAGTCTGGATATGATCATACAATATTTGAATTTATTCGGACCGTCCAAAATTAAGTTATTTTAGTATAATTTCCTAAAATAATGTCTATCTTTAAATTATGTATATTAAATAAATTAAATAAAAATAGGAATAAAAATAATTTGATACGATTTAAAATTAATAAACTTGAGTTGTTAATTTTAAAATTAATTTCAGAATTTTTATTTAAAAATTTGAACTTCATGACTTGATTTGACGTCACCTTAAACCCGCCGAACTTTTTATATTCAAAAGGAGTTTATTATATGAATTGATGGGTGAAGAATCTAAGTCTTCTTTCAGTCTCTTCCCTCACACCTGTTTCCCTGTTACCTTAACTAAAAGTTGAAAGAACCTATATGCTGTTGCCAATTGCCAATTAACTTAAGCCCGACTGCTCAAGAAGAGCTGTTGGAATTTGGAATGGCTGATGCGTAGGTTTAGTGATGAATTTGTTGAAAGATTGATTTCTCTTTTTCAATGTAAATTTTTGAAACTTTTCTTCTATAATGACTTTCAAATTTGTCTTAACATTTTCTATTTTTATAATATTTTTATGAAAATTTTATAAAAATATATATTTGTGAAACTTGATGTTAGTTATTATTTAAATTTTTCCTTTTTTTAGATTTCTGATTAATTTATTACAATTAGGATAATCTTCATAGTTAATTGTTATCTTTTATTTTTGTTTTATAAAAAAAATCGATTTACTTTTCATTGTTGTGATAAATAAATTGTGAAAATCATATAATTTGTTTAAGCTTATGCTGAAAAATAGTGATAAAATTAAAGACCATAAAAAATTACAGTAAAAAAGAAGAATTTTATATTTCAATTCTTTAAGATTTGAATTAATCATAATTAATTTGTATATTTAAAATTAAATGCGATTTAGCTTATTATTTTTCTTAAATAATAATTTAAATTAAGTTAAAACTTCAATTCAAAAAGATCAATAAAAAGTTCTTACCCTAGAACGAGTCATACTCCTTTACACAAAGGTGAGGAGGAACCCTTAAAATTCCAAACTCAAGACCTTGGTTTAAGGACCATCTTGGAAACGTCTCTTCAATTACTCAGGCCACCACTTTTGGAACAACGAAGACGAATATTTGAAGTATTCCTCTTTCGACTTATTTTAAAGTTTGCATGACTCCATTTCCCTTACAAAATGCTTATCTTCCAAGTTCAAGTTGGCCACCACCCTCTATCAATCTTCTTCTTTTTATACCATATATATTATTGCCCATTTGCATGGCCTATACTTTAGCTACCAACAAATGCAAGTTGAAGTGGCTTACTTGCAAATTGACGACAGAGAACAAGTGCAAGTTGAAGTGGCTTACTTGCAAATTGACGACAGAGAACAAACTCTAAAGCAAGATGAAGCAATCCCATCTGGTCACGGCATGTTAAACATCCATTAACTTTCATGATTACAGCACAGAAAATGGGTTAATGAAAAGGGGTGATAAGAAGAGAAAAAACAAAACAAAAGGGAGAATATGAATTATTGGTGGCTTTTTAATTGAGTAGGAAGATGCTGCTACGCCGAAAATGACTAAAGGGGAAGAATAGATATTCTGTAGCTGTTGGACACATGGTGGCTGTGGTGGAATCTTAGTAAACATCCGGCATCAAATCATAGGAAGTCGTCGAATGAATACAGTCCTTGAAGGACCTACATTCGACTTTCAGTGTGTCAGATCACGAAATCCAGCTGTAGTATCCCCCAAAGTGAATGAATTATTGGCTTGTTTGAGGTGGTAAATTAGAATACAACCCTTGCATTGAATTTCTAATTGCTATCATCAAGCGATTATGGTCCGTACATTTACAGCAATTTGTAGCTATTGTGTCTGTGTTTGCCACAATCGATAATGTTACACCTGAATCATCGTCTAATTTAAAACTTTGCATCAATCGAATATGCGCATGACAGTCAGGATTGAGACGGCTCTTTATTACTTCCACTAACATATATCTTTTAACCATCAATTACATAAAACATAATTATGTTTACTCCCGCAACCCTGGTCAAGATTCTTTTCACCATTAAAGGGTGCTTGGAGAATACTGGCATGTCTTTTTCAGGATATACAGCATAGAATATCTTTGACAGCCTGCTGGCTTCCATTAGACGGACTTCATCATCCCGGTAATCTTTTTTCACGTGAAAGAGATATAAAGATGATACTGTCACAAAGGAGTTTTGACCTTTCGGTTTCGTCCATTGGTTTGTTTGAATGAATCATGAAATCTCGACTCCAAAAACAGTCAACTCGAAAGACCTCCATAAAGAAAATACTTTACTATCACATTATCGTAATATTCAAAGTTATGAATACCGTACCGGGTTCGGTACTGAATTGAGCTCTGAAACGAAACTATATCAGTGTCGGTCGGTACCGGGTATCGTTTCGAGAAATTTTTTAAATTTATAAAATAGCCAATAAAATTTTTAAAAATAGCAAAATAATCCATATTGGTATATTATACAGTTGTACTGTACACTTTACTAGTTTACTGTTTACAGCAAACATGTTTTCAAAAATCTTAATAACAAATAATAATGACAATTAATATGAAATAACAATTATTTTAATATTTCACATATAAATAATAACCACAATTAATATAAAAAAAGATAATCATCATCATTCAAATATAAAATTAAGAATAAATAAAGTATTTAAAATATTAT
>JANZLC010022216.1:0-10910 GCA_026413385.1 Erythroxylum gracilipes
TCCACCATAAAATGACATTTTTCCCAGTTCAACACAAGGTTAGTTTCTATGCATCGCTCCAAGATAATGGCAAGATTTTCAAGACATTCATCAAAAGAAGATCCATACACACTAAAATTGTCCATGAATACCTCAATAATCTTCTCAACATATTCGGAAAAAATGCTTACCATACACCTTTAGAACATGGCAGGTGCGTTACACAATCCGAATGACATCCTTCGGTAGGCAAACGTACCGAATGGGCATGTAAATGTGATTTTCTCCTAATCTTCTAATGCGATCGGGATCTGAAGATAACCTAAAAAGCCATCTAAAAAGTAATAATAGTCATAACCAGCCAATCTCTCAAGCATCTGATCAATGAAAGGAAGAGAAAAGTGGTCTTTACGAGTAGCAGAATTTAACTTTCTATAATCAATACATACTCGCCACCCAGTTTGAACTCAGGTGGGAATCAACTCACCTTCCTCATTTGTCACAACGTTGATTCCAGATTTCTTTGGAACCACCTGGACAGGACTTACCCATTTACTGTCAGAAATTAGGTAGATAACACCAACATCGAGATGCTTCAATACCTCCTTCTCCACAACTTTCATCATTCGAGGATTCAGCCTATGCTGAGCTTGCATTGTAGATTTTGCATCATCCTCCAAGAAAATGCGATCCATGCATATGGAAGGGTTTATCCCTTGGATATCTACGATAGTCCACCCGATGGCGTTCTTTTGCTCTCTCAGCATTCGAACCAGCCTCTTCTCTTAATTTGAAGTCAACTTTGTCGAGATGATAACTGGGAGAGTCTGTTTATCTCCCAAATAAGCATACTTCAGATGTGTAGGGATTGGCTTTAATTCTAATTCTGGTGCTTGCACATCAGAAGGTAACAACTTCTGGTGAGCTTTAGGTAGCTGCATAGAAGCCAAGTCATACCTTTTTGGAGAGCTTTCCAATGAGTCCAAGGCAGTTGTCATTTCCATAAGCTCGTCTCCCATCTCAACATCAGTGTTGGCATATACTTCCATTTCCTCAGTTAAAACTATTTCCAAATGGTCCCTGCAACTTAATTTAAACATTTCTTGCTCCAAAGGATCAATCACATCAACAGAAAAAACACAATGATCATTAGGAGGATGTTTCATAGCATCAAAGATATTGAAATGAATCACTTCCCCATCAAAATCCATTGTGAGGGTGCCCTTATGAACATCTATGTTAGTTTGAACCATATTAAGAAATGGTCTCCCCAACAAGATAGGTATTGGACTACATGAGGTGTTATCATTCATATCCACAACATAAAAATCTGCAGGAAACGCTAACTCGTTTACCTACACCAAAACATGCTCAACCACACCATTAGGATAAGCGTTAGCGCAATCCGCTAGTTGTATGATTACACTCGTTTTTTTCAAAGGGCTCAAATTTAAAGAAGCATAAATCAAATGAGGTATCACATTAATAAAAGCACCCAAATCCAACAAAGCTCTGTTGATCACAGTATTACCAATTTTCAAGGAATGGTGAGCATACCTAGATCCCGGCATTTTGGAGGCATCTTCTTTCTGAATATTGTCGAAACATTCTCACCGATCATCACTTTCTTATCACCCCTCAGTTTCCTCTTATGTGTACATAGTTCGTTGAGGAATTTAGCATATCTTGGCACTTGCTTGATTGCTTCGAGCAAAGGTATATTAACTTCTACCTTTCGGAAAGTCTCCAATATCTCTTTGTCCTTTTCCTCCTTGTTTAGTCTTGTCAATCTGCTCGGAAAAGGTGGAGGGTTAGTTTTAGTAATATTGGGACTTTTGACATTTACCTTCGTACTTGAAGACAAATTTTCTTCCTTTTCCAATTCCTTCTCAATCTCTTCCTCGGTAGCAATCTTTGAAGGGGTTGTTTTGGGACCTTCAATCTCATTTTTGCCCCTCAGGGTTATGGCACTGACATTCATCGGGTTCACCTCGGGTTGTGATGGCAATTTTCCTCCACCTTGTGATTCTAGGCAATTGAGCCTTACTGCCATATGACCCATTTGGTATTCCATGCTTTATTAGCTTGCTTTTGTTTCCTGTCGAAATTGTTGCAACTGTTGCTGTATATCCTGTTAAAATTGCAAACTGTTAACAACAAGAGTCTTAACAATTTCTTCTAAAGATGCACCTGAACTAGAAGAAGAAGCTCCTTATGCTCTTTGTTGCCTTGGTTGAAATCCTGGTGCCCCTTGCGGTCAATTTTGGAAGTAATTTTGCTGTCGATTCCCTCCATAACTCAAGTTGAGGTGATCCCTCCAACCTGGGTTATACGTCTGCAAGTATGGGTTATATTGGATCGGGAGGTTCCCTCCTGCAGCATTCACGTACTTCATACTCCCCTCTTGCAAAGCTGGGCACTCATTAGTTGGATGACTCGTTCTTGAACATATCTCAAAACTTTCACTTGTGCCTGTCCAACTACAATCTATCTCACAAAAGATGTTAGTTCATCTAAATAATGTTCAATGGATGAAGTGCTTACCTCATTTACTCTTCGAACATCATTGCGAGTGTCGAATTGTTGGGTATTAGCGGCCATCAGCTCAAGTAATATCTTGGCTTTAATGGGAGTCTTCTCATAAAGTGCCTCACCGTTCACCGCATCCACCAAACTCCTCTCCATTGGCAGCAATCCTATATAAAAATATTGGATGAGAAGTTGCTCTGGTATGTTGTGATGTAGGCAACTGGCACATAACTTCTTAAATTGCTCCCAGTATTCGTAAAGAGATTCCCCATTGTGTTGCTTAATAACACATATCTCCTTTCGAATACTTGTTGTCTTTGAGGTCGAAAAATATTTTTCCAAGAATAATCTCTTCATCTCCAACCAAGTATTCACGCTTCCAGCCGGTAAATCAAATAGCCAATCCTTTGCTGCATCTTTGAGTGAGAATGAGAAGGCCTTTAACATGATTTCCTCGTCCGTCACCCCATGAGGCTTCATGCTCAAACACACCACATCGAGTTCCTTAATATGCTTATGTGCATCCTCACCTACAAGGCCATGAAAGTTAGGTAATAATGAATTAATCCAGATTTTAACTCAAAGGTAACAGGTTCAGCGAAATTCAAAAACGTTATGCATAATGGTCTATGAGTTAAATCAGGTGCAACCAACTCGCTTAGAGTTCTCAGATTTTCCATCGTGTCTTCAGATTTTGATTCCAATTCGTCTACCAAAGTTGACCTTGCTTCCCTACGCAATCTCTGCAATGTTCTCTCGATTTCCGGATCAAGTTGCTCAATTTCTTTATGAGGAGATATGGTCACTACCATGCAGCAACACTGATGGACAATTAAAAATTAACAAGTAACAAAAAGAATGATTATAAACAAATATATTCACAAAACACCAATTAAAATCAAATTTGAAAATTAAGCTACCACACTCCTCGGCAACGGCATCAAAATTTGATAGCGCGTGTCGAGTGCACTGTAAAAATTACCTGACTCTGCACACTCAAATTTGTAGTTATGGTAAGTCAGGATCGAATCCACAGGAAATGTTCGGTTAATTTCCATAACGAAATTAATTGATGCAAGGAAAGTATATGGGGTTTTTTGGATTTTAGACAATTTAGAAATTAAAGTAAAAGTAAACTATCTAAAACAAATTAAAGCAAATAATCGAAAATGAGAAAAGTGTCGAGTATAAGTAAGGTCCGGTTCTAGTGTCAATCTTGGCCTAAACACGATCAAGTATATTCCTTCATTCTAACGTCTTTACAACTCTTTTCGGACTATTGATCTGAGACTAATAGAATGCTCTACAAATCTCGATTTTCCCTTAGGATGTATTTAATCAAGATATGATCATTAATTAAACCTAACTACCGAATAACCTAGGATACGATCTCTATATTCAATTTGGTAGTCGCATTATGAATTGGAAAACGATCAATATAGGCAATAACCTCACACGTTTGGGTTATCTAACCTAAGTTATATTATTCCTAACGATTAACGATCATTAGATTTCCAATCAATGTTTTAGCAATAGGTTCGAAATAAAGCAATCAAAATAACATATTAAGATCATTCATCCCAAAACCAACCAAATCAACACCAACAACACAACAATCCGAAAAGAAATTACAACTTTAAAATGATATAAATAGCTTAACCGTGACTTGGCATCAGGAAACTAGCCTTCCATCTTCATTTTCATGCTCCAAGCATAAGTTGTATCTCCTATTTTCTTTGGCACTCTCAAGATACTCTCTTCTCTTTACTATTCACGAGGGGACAATTAAAATGGAGAGTTTCTGTTCCACATTCTATTCATAAACTTCTCTCCACGCCTCCGTCCACCAGCTGTGTACTCCAGCAAGCCATGATTCTCCTCTCTTCACCAGCTGCCTTCACGTCGCCCATGCCTCTCTGTTGTCTGCGCCGCCCCTGTACATGTTGATGGGACAAATAAACATCACACTCATTAAAACCTCCTACGCTTCTCCTGGGACGCTGCTTAAACGCAGTGTATGCATGCGTTTAACGCTGTGTTGCTGTGTGAAACGCGGGCACAGACCACCAAAGCTTTAATCTTTTTATTTTTTATTTTTCTAATTTTGTGCCTTTTCCTTATTAAACAATTGTGCTCTAATTTGCTTTAGAAAATCTGGTCTTTTTGGTCTCAAATATATATCAACATATCCAACCTACTAGTCAACACAAATTGAACACAAATTAAGCATTTTATCTTGAAAATAGTATTGAAATCACATGTAAATACATAAGAAAATATAAGATAATTCAATCCTATCATCAACTATAATAGATTATGTACTTTTAGCATACATGTTGTTTCTCTTTTATTTTTATTATAATATATCAGTAATATGAGACTATATACTATCTGAAATCATAGCACATTTAGTAACTTTACGTCTGAGTCTAATTTTAAGTGGTTCATCCAATAACAATATTCTAAAGACTCTAGAACCATGTAGGTTCAATCAAATTTCTTTTTAATAAAGGAACAATAGAGAAGATATTGTAGGAAAAAAGCCATGATGTAGTGAGAGAATTTCCTCCCTCTCATTAGAACTCGAACTCACCTTATGCCTGTTTTTAGCCTTTCTTATATCCTCTTTTTTCCTTTTATATCTTGCCCTTTTTACTATTTTTAATTGCCTGCCCAACAACTTCCTTTCCCCACCTTACCCATCTCACCTTTCTTACCATTACTAAAATGGAAAATATTGTACCTAAACTACCCAAGAATAGGGAACAACCACTAGAGATCACTTTTCTATTGGATTTAGGATTGGCAATTGGGCTCAAGCCCTGCTCGACCAAACTCAGTCTGAATTCAGTGGACTAGGTCTAGGTTGATAAAGCCTCGGCAAGGCCTAAAAAACTGGGAAATGACAAAATGACATCATTTTGAAAATTTTTTAAGAAAATAATAAGTCATATTTCTGACCTGGTCGGGCCCGACCGGACCTATTGCCATCTTTAGTTGGATTTCCCCTTTCTTGAAGTTGAAACAACTTTAGGAACTGCTTGTATGGCCAAGACTACATTGACATATACAGGAATAATATGGAGCACAATAGTTAGAGATTCCAAAAACTTTAGAAGCTTAATGTATATAGCTTCCTTGAATTTGGTGAACTTGTAGCCCTACCTATTAATGTTTTACATATAAGAGCCAAGAAGTAGAGCTCCTCAGTGGTTGGCCTAATCTTGAAGAAACAAATCACATTCCCTGTGGTCCAACTTTAAACTACCAATGTATGGAATCATATGGCACTGGAAAGCATTATGGTTAATGAAGACGAACTGTTCATCTTTAAGTTCAAAATAGAAGAGAAAGCTCAGAAGGTTACAGAAGATGGTCCTTAGCACATTCAAGGACAACCTCCGTTCGTTAAGAAATTGAGCCTGGAGTAAAATTTGACAAAAATATATTAAAAAATTTTCCTTTATGGGTAAACTTTCATAGAGTACCCATAAAATATTGGTCAATTGAAGGTCTCAGCTTTATTGCGAGCAAGCTTGGGAGACCTGTGGGGTTAGATCAGAACGTGATAACTATTAAAAGAGTAGGATTTGCCTATATTTGTATTAAGATAGACCTTAGTAAAACATTACATGACTCGATTAAAATTATGAAGTTAGATGAAGCTGGGGAACTTGTTGAGGATTCCATTAGCATCACCTACATATAGAAACCTAAGATGAAGGAGTACAAGCAGATATGGATTCCCAGGTCAAATGAGGTCTGCATTATTTAAGACAATACACCTCAAAATAAAAAAATGGATTGTGCATTCCTCGAGGAGCATGTGACCTTAATAAAGGGAGAGGCAAAGGAAAGTAACCAACAATACAAAGAGAAAGGAAAAGCAACTACAGAGTAAGTAGATCTAACTTCCCCAACGGGCTTACCCCTTTAATAAAGGATACATACGTAGCCAAAAATGAGAACAAGATGGTACATTCAATACTATAACCTCTACCCAAGGTAGTCTAGAAGAGCGATATATAACTTCTCTTCTTGATAGTAGTACCACTAAGATTGGAAGGAAGTTCAAGAGGAAAAAATCAAGTAAAAAGGCTCCCAATGAAGTTTTAAGGCCTAAATAACTTTACCAAGTAATTGGTAATTATGGACTTGTTTCTCCTTAACATGCCAAATTTTGTAGTATTTATGGAAACTAAAATAAGAAAAACAACTAAAAAAATTCTTGTGGTTCTTAAATAAATATTGGACAATACTAACTAAGCATAATGCTCACATAAATGCTAGGATTATTATGTCTTTTGATCTTTTTATTTTTTTTGTTAAACAAATGACCTTGCTTAAATCAATTTTTACATTGAGATCTCTGTAACACCCCTTATACGGAACCTACAATCATCCACATACATGGCAACCAAATTCCTGTACAAACAATCATGTCATACATTTCAGACATCAAATTCATTCAACTTGGTTCAGAAATCTGAGAGTTAGGGCCCAAACACTTTCAGACTGTTATTAAACTGAAACAGTACACTATACTCAAATTCCATCTAGAAATTAAAAGTCCTAGGTACTGAATTAAAATTTGATTCCTTTAGATAATTTGTAGCTCTATGCCTCTAGTCTAATCTGGGAAAAGAATCATCTCATTTGGAGGTCGGATAATGCGGTTATGGAGAAAAGAATCAAACATGGTTTTGTTCCCAATCATACATAACCTATTTTGGGACAATTGGCATATCTTTTACTAGAGATATCATATTAAGGTCATCTTAGGACATTTTCCAAGGAGACTTCTAGATCTACAACTTTCATGAAGACACCAAAGTGCCATTTTGTCATCTAGAGGGCCAAAATTGGACTAGAAGAAGAGTCAAATGAAATTAGACGATGGCTGGGTGCACTAGACGATGGCTAATCAGTAACTTCAAATGATCATAACTTTGTACTCCTATGTTCAAAAATTTCATACTATATACCGTTGGAAAGCTAGAAAGATAATCTACAACTTTCTAGAAGGCACCTTTATCTAATTCAGCCTAGATCAACCCATATTTGTTCCTGAAGTTAGAACATAAATTTTTCCCTTATGAAAACTTGAAAATGCAATGTACAAACTTTGAGAGTTATGAGCAAAAACGCAATTATATACCATTAGCATCAAAAGATAGGAGTTTTACAAAGCTTTAGTGGGTATTTCAAGCCACAAATACATCAATATCTCAAAATCTCAAAATACAAAAGATACATGAACAATAATTTGCTCAAAATGCAACTAAAGCCTTATTTTACAAGATTAGCTTAAATTACAAAAACATTGCAAAAGTGGAGTGATGCCTTGGCACTTGACTACTCGATCTCTTGCTTATCACCTGAATATGGGGAGGAGAATGGGGGTGAGCTTAAAGCTCGTGGGTAACAATTTTATAATCGGTAATAAGCAAAACCATTGAAATAATCATTTTCATTGTAAAAATTCACATTAATGCAAATCATGTATACATCACTCTTGTCAACAAATCATGAGCACATAAGCACATCAAATTGGTTCGAGTGGATCCAAAAACAGAACGTACTATGCTTTTCCACATAATGGTCTTGTGTAGCCGTAAACTTATAGGAGTCCATGAAGGAGCTCCATGCTACTAGCGGGCAGGCAGGAGAAGCCTTTTGTCAAAGTGCACTTGACTTAACTTAGAGGACCATCACAAACCCATATAACATGAATTTCATAACTTGTAAACTTGTTGCCCAAAGTGGCACATTTTCGAAAACTTGATTTTTCATAAACATAATATCTCTTTAAAATCATTTTCATTGTTCATTTCATAAATCAAGAACAAAATTCATATACCATACATGTAACACTTCCTCAAGCATTTAAAGAACAATAAATGTACATTCACAAAGGTAGTTGAAACCATTTATTTCCATTCCTTGAAAGAAACAATAAAAATGTAACCCACCTTTAATTTCCTTGCTTTAAACTTGCTTACAATGCCTTTCCTCTTGCTCCTCTTGTCTTGCTTGATTCCCTTTTTATAGACAAAAATCCCAAATTCAAAAGGGTTGCAAAAATGTAACCCACCTTGAATTTCCTTGCTTTAAACTTGATTACAATGCCTCTCCTCTTGCTCCTCTTGTGCTTGATTTCCTTTTATAGACAAAAATCCCAAATTCAAAAGGGTTGCAAAAATGAAAACCTACAAAGAACACTTACTAAAATTGATCCTCAAACACCTAAACCCATTCATTTCCTAAGCTTCATGAACTAAAACCCTTTCAAAAATCCAAAGTATTAAAATTGCTCTTACCTTAAACTTTCACCAAGTGAAGAGATGTTTGGCCCAATTTCAAGCTCTTATCTTCCTCTTTATTTTCCTCTTCTTGAACAACCTCAAAAACTCTTTAGAAAACTTAGAAAAGATGAAACCCTAGCTCAACTCTCTTCTTTTCCCCCAAACCACCGAAACTCTCTTCCCCTCTTTTTTGTTTTCGTATTTTCTCTTCTTCCTTCTCTATTTTTGTTTTTGTCTTCCTTCTCAAGAGTAAGACCACTATTTTTTTTCATTCTACCCTTAATGAGTGTTAAAAGTCCAGTTTGCCCTTCATTTATGCCTGATGTCTTTTAATGCTTAAATGGCCTACCAAAAATACCCTTGCACATTCGTACCACTTTTAATGCATTAAACACCGTACTATACTTTATCTTAATTTTAACTTCTCCTTATGCTGGCAGAATCATGGACTAAATTCTAAGAAAATGAAATAAAGTAAAATGAATAAATAAATAAAAATTTTAGGGGCCAACATTTCTTCCCCCTTAAAGAATTTCGTCCTCGAAATCCTTACTTTAATCATTGAAGAGGTACGGATACTTCTCCTTTATTTCTTCCAAAGGTTCCCACATGGCCTCTTCTACAGAATGGTTTCTCCATAGAACTTTGACTAGTTGAACGGTCTTGTTCCTGAGGACCTTCTCCTTAGTGTCCAAGATCTCTACCGGAGTCTCCTCATAAGTCAAATCATCTCTCAACTAAACGTCAGTGGTCTGAATGATATGGGAGGGATCGAATCTATATCTCATCAATATGGACACATGAAAGACGTCATGTATCTATGAAAATTCCAATGGCAGCGCCAACCTGTAGGCTAGCGGTCCGATCCTCTCAACAATTTTATAAGGACCCACATATCTTGGGCTCAACTTACCCTTCTTACGAAACCTCATGACTCCTTTCCAAGGAGATGTCTTAAGAAGGACTTTCTCACCAACTTCATACTCCATCTCCTTTCGATATGCATCAGTATAGCTCTTCATCCTATTTTAAGCCGCTTTAAGCCTTTGCTTAACCAGATTAAACTTGTCGACTGTCATCTGAAGTAACTCTAGCCCTATTAGTTTCCTTTCTCCTTCCTCATCCCAGCATATTGGAGTTCTACATTTCCTTCCATATAGTGCTTCATAATGAGCCATCTGAATGCTCGAATGGTACGAATTATTATAAGCAAATTCGACCAATGGCAAATGCTCATCCCAAGCACCTTTGAAATCGATCGTACATGCGCTGAGCATTCCCTCAAGGGTCCGAATGGTCCTTTTAGATTGACCATCTATCTGGGAATGAAAAGCAGTGCTAAAGTGTAACTTGGTCCCCAAAGCTTCTTGCAAGCTTTCCCTGAATCTCGAAGTAAATTGAGTGTCTCTATCAGAAACTATAGAATCTGGAATCCCATGCATCTCACTATCTCATCAATATACCTCTTTTCCAGTACATGCAGAGAATCAGTCTGTTTAATTGCTAGAAAATGGGTCGACTTCATCAAACGATCCATAATAACCCATATGGCATCATGCTTTCTACTAGTCTTGGGCAAACCCATCAGAAAATCCATAGTTACCTGTTGCCACTTTCAGTCAGGAATGGATAATGGCCTTAACTTGCCTGAAGGTGCCTAGTGTTTAGCCTTGACTTACTAACACACTAGACACTTACTTGTATACTCTGCTATATCCTTCTTCATGCCTTTCCACCAGAAATGCTTTTTCAAATCTTTGTACATCCTAGTGCTACTTGGGTGCATATCATAAGGCGCATTGTGTTCCTCATCAAGTATCTCATCCTTTACCTCCTTGACATTCGGAATACAAAGTCTGTTTCCTACAACCATAAGTCCATCATCCCTCACTATCACTTCAGACTTCTTACTATTTTGAATTTCTTCTCGGAGCTTGCTCAATTCTGCATCTTGTACTTGTAACTCCTTAACCTTCTCCCTGAGTATCGGTCTCACTCTGAAATTGGCAATGATACAATCCGGCTCCTCTTGTTTCAAGCTTATCCTAAGCTTAGCCATCTCTTCTAATAACAACAAATAAATGGTCTGAACGTGAG
>JANZLC010022227.1:0-27623 GCA_026413385.1 Erythroxylum gracilipes
TAGCATGATATCCAATTAATCTTTTATCAAATTATCAAGAAGTTGAAAGGTTTTTTCATCCATGAAAACAAAGGAAAGGTTTTTCCCTACCATAAATGAACCTTTTAGAAACCCTTAGCTCTGCACATTGCCGTCCAAAGCTACATATCTCATAGTTCATACTGTCATACAGCCGTCGCCCGTCAGCCGTGGTTCTGCGACTCTCTCTCGGGTGATCATTGTTAAAGGTAAGTGGAAATAAAATTACTTTGAGGATGTATTAGTATTACCGAATACCGATTTACCGTAGCTTTGTAAATAAGAAACAAAACCATAAGAAATGAATTACCATAGCAATTGACGACACGTGAACATGATGAACTGAGACCGTGAGACGTTATGCAGATTGAAGAGTAGACAGTAGACATGTCCATGGCTCCAGCCTCCATGCATATATAATATATGTAGATGTCTTTTCATCTTAAAGTTGTGAGACGTAGCAGTAGGACTCTTTTTATATATGCATAACATACAAAGCTTTAGTATCTTACATAGTAGTAGGGAATTCTACGTGAATTAGATCTTCGTTTGTCTAGTATGGATCTTTTATAAGACATTGTTTGGCTTATTTTTATTTTGCTTGGGTTTAACATAGTGGATTAATTTTTGATGGATTTTATATGCATACTTTTATGAATAATTTGTATCTGTTTTCACCAAATATTTTTATAATTTTTTGTGATATATATTGATATGAATAGGTTCTGGTAACCCTGAGAACCGAACCTGAAAATAGGTTAACAGATTATATAGGTTCTTTAGGTTCAGATTAGTTATGAACGGGTCAGGTTAACCTACCATGAACACCCCTACTTGTTAGTTATATGTTTTATTGACGAATATATTGTGTATCCAAAATTTTTTTGCGACGATTTCATGAAAACGTCGTAGATATTATTTTGCTACCCAGATTTGGTGACTATCAGAGCGACAATTGTTTTTCATCGCAAATTATTATTTGACACAATTTTTTAATATTTGGCGACGTTGAATTCGACACTAATAAGCTTATCTATTGTAGTGTTGGATAGAGTTGTTTTAAAAGAATATCCTGATAGGTTGACTTATCATTCAGTTGAGATTAGATAGTTCCGGGATATTGAGAATTGACACATGTTAAATATGATTTTGATATAGATGTGAATCGACAGCCTCCTTGGACCGAATCACACTTCTTTAAACCATCCTTGTTACTTTGGTGTGGCCAATGTAATCTAGGCGTAGCTTAGCTTGATGGGCTTGCATAATACAGGAAAGAGCTTGAATTAGCTTTTAAATTAAGGAGATACAATAGGTTACAAATCAATTAGTATAAATTAATCCTAAAATAATGGTTCTAAATATGGTAAGCATGACTACTGCTATTGCCTTCATAAAAGACATGACGCGAATAACGACGGCAGCTTAAGCTGGAAAGAGCTGAAGGCAGCCTTGAAGAATTTAGGGATGCATTTCACCTGGTGGAAAGCTAGAAGAGCACTCCATTACCAACCACGACGGGTGCATTAGGGGATACGAAAGAAAGGTACTTGTCAATTACGTCGGGATAGGCATTACCATGAGTTAGCTACAGGCTAACGCTGTAATGTGTAAGGATATTATGAACCCGTAAGGCTATGGAGTTTTCTGTGAGAGAAAAAAAGGAGAGTACAGAAATTTCCATTGTACTGTTATTTTAATAAGGTTGTCGGTAAAAGTGGAATTTGCTGATAGACTATTGTTCATAAGCCATTGAGTCAGTAATTCAAGGGGTGTAGTTGAGTGGAAGGGACTCATCCATCCTTAATCAAAGGTCAAAAGTTTGATCCTTGATTTTGGGTATGGAGCAGCCTTAAATTTTTGGACTAGCTATCCTACCCTTTGAGGTGCCTACCAATCAGCGAGGGGATTACTCATTAGGTCCGTCAATAGATACCCTGGTCTAAGACCAAAAACACAAAAAAAAAAAGCCATTGAATCCCATCTTGTTCATTTACAAATCATGGTTTTAGTCCAAACAGACTATGCCTATTCTTTTTGTAAATAAAAATAACAGTGTTCTTTAAGTGATTCTGACTCCTCATCCAATTTGGTTTAAAAAGAGGCTATATATATGCAGAAAAGCGAAGACACCCTGATTAATTGTGAAACTTATATATGGATTAGAAATTCCAACAAATTAGGCAAAAGATAAAATAAGCTCAACCATTTATAAAGTCTAACCTATGTGTAGGTTGTATACTTGGACAGATGATTTTATAATACATTTTTATGTAGTGTATAGGGAAAAGGATTAAGGAGTTTATTTTCTATTCATACTTTTTAAATCTCAACAAAAACAATTTTAATTAACGATAAACTATAGTTTGATATGTCACACTTACCTTCCTTTGGAGATAGAAATTTAAAATTCCTGATTATTGGTCATCATATGTATTCATTAAAAAACAATCCCAAGTTCGCTGAAAATAGAAACAAATCATTGTATCCTCGATCTTCATGATTAATGTCACACGGCTGGTGTCTAACAATTAGTCGTAAGCATATCATAAGAGAACATTTTCTTTGTACAAATTGCAACTTCTTTTTTTGGATACGACATCAAATCGTATGACCAAATAGTAACATAACCTTGCCTTTTATTTGCTTGTTAATTTATTTATGTTCATCGGAATAATGGAAGACTTTGAATTACCAAAAAAAATAATGGAAGACTTTGCTCTATGTGAGGAGTTTGCACATCAGGAATATCAGTTTCGAAGTATGCCTTTGCATCTGTGCCCAACTTCTGTGAGAAAGAAGCGTATAGTGATGCTCCTCGTACGCAAGGAATCCTGATTTTTGGTATTCTTTTGTTTCTTTGTTTTCTCCTTTAGAGTTTGATAGATTCGAAAAATGTTTTTGCTCATATAATACCATGTTTCATGTGCACTTTTACTAAAAGTTATTCTTCACTTAGGATTCATACTGAAATCTTAGTATTAATGTAAGAGACATTGTAAGGTTGGACGAGGTGCACCATTGTTCGGGAGGCTATTAATCACTCCTTACTCCTTAAGTTTCGGAATAAATAAATAGAGAATATTCGTAGGATTGAGATAATTAAGATATAGCTACTGTGGCAACAGTATATGGGAAGTGGCTAAACCAGGAATCAAAAGGCTGTTTGACTCTAAACCATTTCGTTAGGAATGTACATAGTTTAAGTATATATATTCTTCGTCCGTTTTTGGTACTATTTTTTTCTTCCTCTGGGAAAAAGTATGACTAGAATTTAAACTTTGGAGAGGTATATCAAAGTTAATATTTGAAGTTCAATGTTTTTAATTGTTTATGAATATGAATGAGTATTGCGTTGATTGAATGATTTATACTCAAAAGACATTTTGCACGGTTTTTACTATCTTTGAAAGAAAGAAACAAAGCTGAGAAGTTGGAAGTAGATTATAATAAATTGAATTTCTGGTGTAGTTTTGCTTTACAACATATGCTATATTTATATACAAATTGAGATAAGATGATACAATTTGTAATTGATTCAATCTACACTAAATGATCAGATTGTATATAATGTTATCTAAACTATATATGCTGTTATCTAAACTAAGATGATATGTTACAAGTATGAGTTTATCTAATGTAATTACAAGAAAAATGATTTCGAAGATATCTATTATCAACCCCTGCAAGCTAATGTTCGAAAGAACATTGAGCTTGTGACGTAACACTAAAAAGAGAGTAGAACCCCATGGTTTGGTGAGAATGTCAGCAAGTTGGTGATAAGTCAATATGTGACGTATGGATGAAAATTTCTTCGCAGATCATGAACAAAATGTACATTAATTTTAATATGTTTGGTTCGAGCATAAGAGATAGGATTTGCAGCAAGAAAGGTAGTGCCTATGTTTTCACAGTACAAAAGGGATTTAATGTTGGAGAATCCAAGTTCACCAAGTAGAGAATTAAACCAACAGAGTTCAGTGGCAACTAAAGCAATGCTCCTATATTATGCTTTAGTGCTAGATCTGGCCATAGTAGGTTGTTTCTTAGAACTTTAAGAAATTATAGAGGAGCCAAAGAAAATGCAATATTCAGATGTAGATCGACGATTGTTAGGACACCCAACCCAATTAGCATTAAAGTAAGCAATGATGGTTAAGGTAGAAAGTTTGGTTAAGGGTAGGCCATAAGACGGGGTAGAGCGAAGGTACCGAAAATTGCGTTTAATCGCTATCTAGTGAACATCAGTAGGACAATGTAAGAATTGTGAAACTTTGTTAATAACAAATTATATATTAGGTATGGTTAGAAAAAGGTATTGAAGTTCTCCAACAATACTACGGTATTTGGTAGGATTAGAAAGAAGAAGGGTATGATTTTTGAAAAGTGGGAGAGAAGGGGTAATGGGTATGAAGACATGTTTGGAAGAGTCAAGGTGTGGGTAGTAAAGAAGGTCACTAGTGTATTTAGATTGTGTGAGAAAAAAGCCAGTAGGTGTAAATTTGGCTTCAATGCTAATAAAGTAGTGAAGAGGTCCTAGATCTTTTATGGTGAAAGCAGAGTGCAGAGAATCAATGATTGTTTGAATAAATTGTTGTGAAGAAATAGAGACCAAGATATCATCCATATAAATAAGGAGAAAGGTGGTGTGAGTTGAGGTGGAGTGAATAAAAAGAGATGTATAAGCTTTGGAGGAAGTGAACCCAAAGTTAGCAAGTTTATGACTTAAGCGATGAAACCAAGCTCTAGGAGCTTGCTTAACACCATAAAGAGCTTTGTGTAGATGCCACATATAATGAGGATAATGAGGATTAGCAAAACTAGGTGGTTGTTGAAATAAGTTCTTGTAAGTTACCATAGAGAAAAGCATTGTTAACATCAAGTTGACAAATGTACCAATTTTTAGCTAAGGCAAGTGTAATAATGAGGTAAATGGTGGTTGGTTTGACAATTGGACAAAATGTGTCCGTATAATCAAGATTAGGTGTTTGATGATAGCCTTTAGCTACTAGGTGGGGTTTATAGTGATCTAAGTAACCATCAAGATTAAACTTTGTACAAAATACCAACTTACAATCGACAATAATTGCACCTGGAGGAGGGGGAATAAGGGACCAAGTATTGCTGTGATGAAGAGATTTGAACTCATCAAGCATGGCTTGTCGCCAATGAGGAAATTTATTTTTTTGAGTGAAAGAAGTACTTTCTAAATTAAGAAAGCTAGGAATAGTGGTGTTGTAGATAATATGGCTAGGAAAAGATTTTAAAGGATGAGTGTTGTCCTGAGTGCGAGTGACCACTGGATGATAAGAGGAGGATGATGGTTACGGAACAAGTGGAATAGGCAGGGAAGAGGGTATAAGAGGCATAGGTGAGGTAAAAGTAGTAGAGACCTGTGAGAAGGGAGAACTAGACAGTAGTGGAGGAGCAGATGATAGTTGAATTTGTAATGGTAAAGATAGAGGAGTAGTAGAAGAGGAAGAGGAGTTGGTTGGAGGTTAGGAAATTGATTTTCAAGAAATATAACATGTCAGGAAAGATACATTTTATTTGTGGACTGATCAAACCATTTTTATCCTTTATAACGTGTAGCCTAGGGATACACATGGAATAGATTTGGGTGTGAGTTTATCAGGTCTACTGTGAGCAAAGAAATGGTAACATATGCAACTAAAAACACAAAGATGATTAATATTGGGAGAAGAATTGAACAACAATTCGTGAGGAAATTTGAAATGTAAGGTAGATGATAGTAAAAATTTGTAAGGTCAACAATAATGGAAAAGGCTTCATGCCGAAATCTCTTTAGAAGAGAGTTGTGAACAAGAAGAGTGATTCCTGTTTCAATTATGTGACGAATTTTACGTTCAACAACACCATTTTATTATGGGGAATAAGGACAAGAAATACAAAAGGAAATGTCATGAGTGGTAAGAAAAGTAGCAAATAATCTTTTGATGAGTTCAAAAGCTCCATCACATTGAAACATTTTGATTTTTGTTAAGAGTAAGTTCTCAATAATGGTTTTGAAAATTTGAAATTTTTGTAATGCTTAAGACTTATGATCTAGAGGAAAAATTATGGTGTAGTGACTAAAATCATCAATAAAAATTATAAAATATCCTGAACCAGAAAGTGAAAACAAAGATGATGGTCCCTAAATGTCGCAATGAATAAGTTGAAGAGGTGCAACAAATACTCTAGGAAAAGACAGAAAAATAACTTTTTCTTTAAAGACTTGGATTATAATAAAGGTGGGTACGAGACATTTAATCAGACGTAAATAATTTGGAAAAAAAATTGAGAACATAGATCACCAAGAAGTTGATGCTAGAGGTGTGAAGAAGTATGTTGAGCAGCTAAAGCCATAAGATTTAAGAAATTGACAAGAACCTTGAGAGGATAGATATTATTGTGGATATTTCCCACGAGAACTGGAATCTTGGTGGAAAGGTACTTCACAATATAATGAGAGGAATTAAATTCAATTGAACAGGAATTGTCTTTATTAAATTGAGCTACATAAAGTAAATTGGCAGTAAGGTTAGGCATAATAAGAATATTATTTAAGTGTAATCGTCAAAGATTTGTACTAAAAAATAATGAACCTTTGGAGGTTACAGGGAGAGTAATATCATTTCCGATAACTACTTGATTAATATCATGATATGGTTGAATGGAGTTGACAATATTGTTGTTAGGTGTCATGTGGGAAGAAGCACCAATGTTTAGAAGTCATTTGGTAATTTCGTTGGGAGAATAGGTGGAGGAATTTGATGGAGGTTTAATATGAAATGCAAAGAAGGTGAGTTGAATTTGTGAGGGGTCAAAGGAAGGATAGGAAAAATTGTTTAGGGATTTAACGTAGCAAAAATGACAAATAGAAGTTATATGACCAAATTTTTTTTACAAAAATGACATTTTGGAGGTCGAAATTAGATTGGGATCAAAAATGGAATTTGGATATGGGTGTCAATGGTTTAATTGAGTTGGATTGTAAGGTTGGGCTGGTGGAAGTGTGGATTAGGCTGGGTATAGTAGGTCTAGTGAGGTGGATGGGGTTGTTGGATTTAGGTGGGTTGATCTGGGCTAAGGCCTGAAAAATTATGTAATGGCCTGACCCAGGTTTGATTAAAAGAAAACATAACTTGGTCTTCTTGTTCCATACACACAGAATGCTGGTTGTGAGAGTCAAGTCTGGCACTACTATCGTGAGGAAAGGGGAAGCGTCCACTTTGAGCAGTGAAGGCCATGCTCCATGGAATTTGATGGAGGGTAATAGTCGTTGTTTTTGAAGCAATAGGTTGGCTCGCAACTTGGAGAAGGAAGGAGGCGTTTCACAATTCTCCATTATTGTGATGAAGGATTCATGTTCAAAGGGAAGGCTGGTGATGGTGAAAAGGACCAAGTTTGCTGACAAGACTGGGTCTATTATAGCTACTAGATCTTCATTTGTAGTGGCAATGTTTGTGATATAATCAGTGATGGTGTAATCTCTCTTTTAGGTGGTGGGAAGTCAACTACGAAGAAGAGATTTTGATGGTAGATGTGAACCAATAGGGATGTGTTTATAGATGGTAGATGTGACAAAGGTGAACGAAAAAATTTGGGACTTGGCTCATGCAAACTCTGATAACATGAAAGAAAGAAATAAAAGAGAAAATTTTGAAGTAGAGTATAATATATTGATTTTCTAATGTGGTTTTGCTTTACAACGTATTCCATATTTATACGCAAATTGAGATAAAATGAATCAATTTGTAATTGATTCGATCTAAACTGAATGATCATATTGTATATGATATTATCCAAACTATATATGATATTATCTAAACTAATATGATTTGATACAAGGATGAGTTTATCTAATGTAATTACTATAGAAAAGATTAAAAGGATGTTCTGTCTTTATATTAATTTAGAACGTTAAACACTTAACATACATTAATAATGTATATATAACACATTAAGTGATCATAAGGTTTTGTGCCTGCCTAAAAACCTACAAATTATTCGGATGGAAGCCTAAACTTGATCAGTATCGTTTGATGGATAGATTAGATTGTAAAACTTAGTACAAACCTTATTACGTGCCTAGGATCAATCAAGAAAGGATTAAAAATGAAGGTAATGTAGAATACCTAATTTCGGTTTCATCTTTGATTCGGATGCCGTTTCCGAGCTCCAAAAGATCACGAATCTCTCGGGACCCTTTATGGAAAGTGTTTCCTAACATGTGGTTTAGGTCTTTCTACAGTTTTCTCAATATGTAAGCTCTCCTAACGAGTTAGAGATTCTTTATGCTTATGATTGATATAAGCAACTGCAGGAAACCTTAATCTTTATATAGTTTTCATATCGGGCTTCCCCATCACAAAGCCGATATAGGTTTGGTATACACTAATTAGGATCCATTTTTTACCCAAACTTTGACCCATTGATTTAGATCATTTATTGGGCCACTTTATTATCTTTATCTGGACCAAATTACGTAACTTAATCGATAATTTATTGAAAAACTAAAAAATACAACTAATAGTTGTCCAACTCTATGAGAAAGGACAAAATTGTCCAACATTCTTCCCTTTGGACAAGCATTAATTGCAATTTTGACTCTAGTTTTAAAAAAAGTTTAAAAAACTTGGTTAAGACATGCTATTGTATTAGTCGTCTAAGTTTAAAAACAAAACATTTGATCCAAAGATAATGAAAGTTCATCATTCCGTCCTACAAGACTTTCGATAGTGAAAAGTATCAAATGCATGTGTCATGTACGATACAAATCTAATATAATCACGAATATCTAATATCACACTAACATGAATGAGAAAATGGAGTGTGGCAAACAAAAATGATACCTTTATGATCTAAATTATATCTTCGTTTGTAGGTCTCGATTTCTCTAACTTTATGCTAAACCGCATATGCTAAATTGCATTAGAGAAATCATGTTTTCTCTCACTGAGTACTAAACAACATTAGAGAAAGCCTTTATATTCTCCAACTGAATACTAAACTACATTAGAGAACCCTTGTGGGATTAAAAGCTTATATCCTCTATGTCATGTCAAACTTCATGGATATCCATACTAAAATTGTATGCATCTAAATGACATAGGCACAAGGTCAATCTGTATATATACCCAATGACCTTTGAATGTTTAAGATCGACACAAATCTTAAGATTTTATACATATTATGACAATGTATAACAACACGTATTATTGAGGATAACGATGATCATCTCTATTGATGAACTATCATACCGTCATAACACATCAAAATGTATAAATGGAAATAGTTAATAGTGTTTAAGGATGTCAAAGCACCCATATTGTATACTTATATCACAAACACAAGTGGGTGAAGTCCTTCGGTGAAAGGATCAATTTACAGTTCCTTAGTCTTTAAATGCTCCAAACCTTAATGTCACCTTTTGTATCAACACCTTTATAGTCAAATAATTGACTTTTAATCGCTAAGACCCTGTGATATTCTTTGTTGTTATTAAATAACACGGTAAGAAGATTACCACAGTACACCCAAATGGGTCTAGCCACTGAATCATCCACAGACAACTCAGAAATCAAGTTTCTGAGCTAAACCGTCTGTAAAGCAGCCCCATAGCATGCACTCTGCATGCATAGTTGAGGAAGTTACCCATGTTTACTTGATACACTTCCAATACATTGTATCATCTGCAAACTTGATATTGTAACCTTAAGTAGCCTTTCAATCATCTGGAGACAGCTAAAATTTGAATCTGAATTCCCTACGAGGTTTAATCTGTTGACTATGTTATAAGTCAACATATAATCCTTAGTTCCTTTAAGTATCTCAACACTTGCTAGACTACATTTTAATGATCTACACCTGGGTTAACCAGATATTGACCAACCAGTAAAATGGTGAATGCAATGTCTTACCTAGTACATAGCTGAGCATACATTAGGCCATCAACCATACTAGAATACGGAATATTCCTCATAACTTCTCTCTTTACTTTATTCTTTGGATACTTACCAAAGATTATCTCACTATGAGAGACAGGTGCTACAACAGGTTTACTGTTAACCGTATTAAACATTTGTAACGCATACTCAATGTATGCATTCTATGAGAGGTCTGATGAGTGTTGAGATCTGTCCTAGTGAATCTAAATACTTAGGACAGAAGATGCTACAACAAAGTCCTTCATGTCAATGTTCTTGTCCAAAAATTGCTTAACCTCATACGACATGGTCAAGTAATTTGACGTGAGCAATATATCATCCACATGCAGTAATAGGAAGATAACTTTTCTCCCCTTGACCTCATAATACAAGCATCCTTTAACTTTATTTTCCATAAAGCTGAAAGAGGCCAATCCTTATCAAATGTAAGGTATCACTTTTAAGAGGTTTGATATAAACTATATATTGATCTACATAACATGCAAACCATGTCAGTTCCATCTGGATCCTGAAATCCTTCAAGTTGTACCATATAGGCCACTTCATAAAGGTCCTTATTTGGGAAAGCAGTTTTGACAACTATCTGATGTAACTCTATATCATCATGAGCTACAATTGCCTTAATCACTTAAAATGTATCTTAAGAGGATACGAGAGAAAAGGTAACTTAAAGTCAACCTTTCTCTTTGAGTGAACAATTAGGCAACTGAGCGAGCCTATAGACTGCTAAACTCTAGCCCAAAATCCTTTAGGTCCAAAACTTCACTTACAACTGATGGGTTTATAGTTCCGATGCAAATCAACTAGTTCCCAGACCTTACTCTGCTTCATAGCTTGCATTTCGTAATTCATCGCATCCGCATTGGGTCCAGAAACAATTTCTAGTAACTGGATCCGTAACATGTCTAATAGTATAGTCCTGTACACCTAATAGATTATGTAATCAGATAGGATAGCAGGTCGTCTCACTCTAGTGGATTTACTCAACTGTGTTAGATCTTGTACGCCTAGGAACCTTTGTGTCTACAGGTATGGGTTCCTATTCTTGAGCAGGTATGGTACAATGACCTAGATCCACTAGATCTAACTGTATGAGTAGAGGGTACATGATAATTGTCGTATCCACCCTGTTATCATCCGAAGGGTCAAAGGGTCCACTATCATCATAGACATCATATTCCAGAAACTTAGATGTTAGTGATTTCACTATTATGGTCCCTCCTTCTCTACTGTAAAATATGTAGCCTTAAAGTGGTCAAGATATTTCACTAAATAGCAATGAGAGGAATTAGTATGCAATTTATTTTTATAAGATTATACCACCTCAGTAGGGCAGCCCCATACACAAATGTGTGCAAGGCTGAGTTTTCAAACTTTTAGATAATTAAGTAGATTAGTCTTGTTCTGTATTGACCTCTTCAAGTCCTTTAGGGTGCAGTTATGCCTTTCGGCAACACACCATTTTGCTCAGAACTACTCGAGATAGTGAATTAAGTCACTATTCTAACTAATTTCAAATATCTGGTAAACGGACCTTTTAAAGTCCTGAAACACCATGTTTTCCATGATATTCTCAACCACGGTCAATTCTGACTATCTTGATGAATTTTTCCAATTGGTTCTCAACCTTCAGTCTTTAAGCAAGAAAATATAACTATAATGGGAATAATCATCAACAAATGTTAGAATACATTTAGAATTGCACAATGCAACTATATAAGGCCTAATGATATCTTTATGTATTAAGACTTAACAAGTCAAAAGCATGAGTTGACCTCAATATCCTTATTAGTCAACTTACCCTTGCAACAGTCATCATATGTTCCCAGATCATCAAAATCTAGAATTGAGAAATTCTTTCCTTGATCAATCTCTCAACCCTAGCTCTGGAAATGTGGCTTAAACTTTTTTGCCACACCATGTATGACTTCTCATTCATTAAGGTCCTTCATTTCATAACTTGTTTAACAAGATACGAAGAAGCATATATCTAATTTGGGGTAAGACACATTCTATACAAACCATATGACAAGAAAGTTATACCATTATGTTTTGCATTAAATAACAACTGTACAAAAAAGTATTATATGCAAAATGTCAACCTTCTTTGTCCAAATTGATCAAAAGATCACATATAAAATGTGTAGTGTAAAAACCAAATGAACCTTGCAACAAAGTTCAGTACATACATCCCCTATAGATATTACTTCCACTTATTCACTATTGTCAACCATTAGTTTCTCCTTCCTTTTATTTGGCTTTATCCTGGATATAAATCATTGCATTGTGGAAGTACCTTAACCAGATGCTCCACTAAATAGCCACCATATACTTAATGAGACTATCACAAATATGATTCATAAATTGATAAGCTAAGGAATAACTCGATGGTCTTAGTCTTTCCCTTTAAACCTCATACTACTATTTTCTTTATGTCCCTAGGACCTTTATCAGCACTGGTTTGACCAACATCAGCATTTGGAGAAGATTTGAACTTTATACCTTTAAACTTGGCGAGCTTCATCTTTATCTTTCCCTTTAGTTGCTTCGAGGGTTGTATGAGTAGCAAACTTGAGTTTCTTCTTCTCAACAACGCAATGGGCGATCAAAGCATTGAAGGACATCTTCAATCTACTGTGAAGATGAATTATTCTCGATATGTACTCCATCACTCCCCTTTTTCTCATATTTACCTTACGGAGAATAATTCTTTCATCAAGGCACTTGTCTCAACATTATGTGGGACTGTGTACCTCTGGTAGACATTATCAAGAAACTCCTTTGCTATGTTTATCTCCAGAAGTCCACTTCATAGATGGTTAGGAATGGATCTCTTAATGGTCATCAGATATAATCTGTTAGACCGATCCCAAGTTTCATAGGCTACTTTATGAGCTCTGAAGCTCATGGATGTAGTTGGAGATGGCCTATCCGTCCATATGGTCATATCAACCAAAACTACCTCCATAACATTCAATACATCCTCTATCCACTTCTTTGTATTGAAACCGGTTAAAGTTTCAATGGTGACATTGGTTAAGTTGACTGAAAAGGTGACTTCAAGATGATAATCTTTAAATTAGCACAAATGTAGGACAACAATGATACTTAAAGCCATTGAATAGTATCTTTACTAAAAATCTGGTCAAACATATTATGAAACACCTGTGGGCTGAATATATAATATATGCAACTAGACCTCCACATAAAAGCGATCATAATACAAATCATCAACTCTTATGACGCTACCACCTGTGGGCGAATAGATCATTCAAGCAATGGCTTTCCTCTATCCAATGCCTTCATGCACATCTCAAAATCTCATGTAAGGCCAACACTTGTGGGTAGAATAACCAAACACAAGATTAGAGACATCCCCTAATGTATAAGCAGGATAATTCAAAATATTAACTCGAAAGGCCACTGTGGTGATTACTTCCTCATCAGTACTCAAAAAGTCCACAAACACAAGGGATACATCTTTACGTTATTCTCACATTCTTTATGGGCATATAGTATGTGACAATGTAACATCAATAAATGAAAAACCCAAATGCACAGTTCATTGTCACACACTCGTGCTGAAGACATTATTTGAAAACTTCATTTGAGACTTTCGTAAAAGAAAAATCTTAGTAGAGTGACTATCGTGCATTACCAAAAACTGAACTAACCACCCGAGATACGAGAACCTCATGTATCTCCCTTATGGCAAGTTTTTTACACGAAAATTCACTCAAAAATGACTTCAGAATGTCTTTATTCCTTTTTCAATCGACTATAATGCAATCCCAAACATTGAACATGAGACTCGAGACACAAAAACTTGAAGTATCTCCCTCATGTGATGTCTAAAGCATGAAAATTTGCTCGAAATCGAATTCAGAATACCTTAATTCCTTTTTCTGGAATTCAAACTTTAATTTATTACTAATGTAAAAAATTTAGAAAAATAGAAAAACTTACTTTATAAATTTCATGGACTCGGAAACTGACCTAAAACACCCCGGGGCACCCCTATGGGAAATCTGAAATTTTTGTGTGTGTTAAAAAAAACACTGTAGATCTGTACGGTTGATGTCACATGATGTCAGCTGTTGACATGGCACACCAACCGTACGTCGACTCCTACGTGCACTATACGCACCTGACGTCTGCTCCTTTTCCAACGCTGGAGGCGATTTTCGATGTCTCGGGATACCATTTTTTGCTCCGTTCAACCCATTTTCGACTCTTTTTCATAGCTAGCTTTATGTATACCACTTTTATGTAATTATATACGTAAAAAAATTGAAAAACGAATCAAAAACTGAGGAAAACCATATGAGATGAAAACCGAAAAACCTTTGTTTCTAGCAATCCTATCACGTAACCGCTCTGATACCACGTGTAAAATGTAGTACAGACCTTATTATGTACCTAGGATCAAGCATGAAAGGATTAAAAATGAAGGTAATGCGGAATATCTGATTTCGATTCCATCTCCAATTCCGATGCCGTTTTCGAACTCCAAACCATCATAAATCTCCCGAGACCCTATATGGAAAGTGTTTCCTGACATATGGTTTAGGTCTTTCTACAGTTTTTTCAATATGTAAGCTCTCCTAATGGGTCAGAGATTCCTTATGCTTACGATTGACATGAGCAATTGTAGGAGATCTTAACTTTTATATAGCTTCCATATTAGGCTTTCCTATCACAAGGGCGAAATAGGTCTGGTCCACATTAATGGGGATCTATTTTCACCCAAACTTTGGACCCATTGATTTAGATCATTTATTGAGTCACTTTATTATTTTGATCTGGATCAAATTACGTAACTTAACCGATAATCTATTGAAAAACCGAAAAATGCAGATAATAGTTGTCCAATTCTATAGGAAAGGACAAAATTATCCTAACATAGATTAGTTTTACTTAGACATGTGCCTGCCTAGAAACCTACAAATTATTCGATGGAAGCCTAAACTTGATCAGTATCGTTTGATGAATAGATTAGATTAGTTTTACTTATACAACATGTCTATTAACTTAAATTATCTTGTCGCTGGAAGAAGCCCTTTTACTTTATCAAGTTGGAATTGGCCGGATTGGCCGGAGAGGCTTTAGCTGTTTAGCTCTATATTAACTCTCGGCTGTATTCTGAACTACCATAGAGGCAGAGCAACTAGCTAATCCTCCTCAAGTACTCTCAGTAGACCCAATATAAAGAATGTGTCCAGGCACCCACAAGTGTAAATGTTTCCCTGCGCCTTATACTAAGTCTCAAGTAGGCCATATTTTAAGTCGTTGTGACTTGAATGGAGACGGTCTTCTTGAAATGAACGAGCTCAAAAAAGCCTTCGAGAAATTGGGTTCACGACTCCCCGATTGGCGAGCCCGTAGAGCTCTTAGTCATTGCGATGCAGACGGAGACGGGCATATTAACAAGGAGGAGCTAGAGCTGGTTGTCAGATATGCTTTGGAACTCGGTTACATGATCAAGTAATTATTTCATGGGGGCATGCACGACTGTCTTATTCCTCTATGTTTGTTGCGTGTATCGAATTTTAGCATGTCTTGTGCGTATGTTTCAATAAAGTTTGCAAACGACTGTGGTTTGCCTTGTGAAAAAGATGAATTGTAGCAGATTTTAAATGATCTCAAGTAATTATTTGGCTAAAAGACAATTAACTCTCGTATTTTATCTTACTTTATATTTATCACTATTTTAAAAATGAATTTATTATCTTCTTTGACCACCAGTTTAATTTTTTTTCCATATATTATGATGACATTATCACGAAAATACATATTGCATTTTTTTGTGACAAAAATATCATTTTAGTCTTTTGTTGACTAAAATACCTTAAACCCCTATTTTTTTTTTGCTTTATTTCATTATGTCTTCTATTTCAAAAAATATTATTTTAAAGATGGATTAAATTTTGACCGTTAATAAATAAGAAAAGGAAAAATTTATTAAAAATATCATTGTCTAAATTTATTTCATGACTGTTAATTTATTAAAAAATTAAAAAAGAAAGTTTATTTATGAAACAAAATTAAAAAAGAAATAATTAGCAATAATAAAATAAAATATCACCTTTTTTATGTTTTCCTTTTGTTCTATAAAACTATAAACTATCTTCTTTGGGCTATTTTTCGATTTTCTAAGTCATTTCCTTACCGATTGACTATCTCTCTTGTCCATTGTTTGTTTCTCTCCTCTTTTTCTCTCTCTTTATCTTCTATCGGAAAACTCCCTTTCTTCATCAAAAAACCGACTCCAATTTCAACAGCGTCTCTCCCTTTTCTCATAAAAAACATTCTATTTTCTTCAAATTGAGGTTCCTCAAGCTCGTTTAGCTACGTTTTCGGGACCCTGTTCGATGATGATTTCGAATCTTCTCACTCAGCTCTGTGTCTCCGTATTTTGCGATTTTTGTGAGAGTGTGGGTTGTTTAGTTCCTCTTTAGTGCATTGCTTTGAAATTTTACCATTGAAGATCGTGACCTAGGGTTTGGGTTTCCGATTTTTTTATCTTTCTCATTCTACTTTTGTTTCCTAATAGTTCGCAGAAAAATGAAGGGGCATAGAAAGAAAAAAGAGGAGAGAAACAAACAGTGGAGGAGAGAGAGAGCAGGTGGGTATGACTTAGAAAACCAGAAAAGAGCCAAAAAGAAGATAATTTATAATTTTATAGAGTAAAAGGGAAACATAAAAATGGAGATATTTTATTTTATTATTGTTAATTATTTCTCTTTTAATTTTGTTTCATAAATAAATTTCTTTTTTAAAATTTTTTCATAAATTAACGATCATAAAGTATAATTATAAAAATAATAGTATTTTTAATAATTTTTTTTATTTATTAATGGTCAAAATGTAATCTATGCTTAAAATAATTTTTATTTTTGAAATAGAAGACATAATGAAATAAGGCTAAAAAATATAGGGGTTTAATGTATTTTAGTCAATAAAAGACTAAAAAGGTATTTTTGTCAAAAGAAAACATGTACGGTTGTGGTGTCATCATAATACAGGGCTAAAAAAATTCTTTTTGAATTCTAAGTTCCTTTGAATGATAGTCAAAGGGGGCAATAAGTCCATTTTTGAAATAAAGGGGGCATAACGTACCAAGGGATAAAATACAGGGGTAAATATATTTTAGCCTTTTATTTTAAATTCTTATTATTTTCATTTAGTTAAAAAAATTGGCGTTAAAATTATTTTAAAAAGGATTTCACTAAGTTTTTTAAAAGTTATTTAAACAAAATTTGTTATTGAAATTAAGTTGGACCAATAGTGTCGTATCCAATTATCGTTTATCTAATATCTTTTTATCAAAATGAGTACATATAAACTTATTAAAAGGTTTTTTAGTGTTTTTAATATTATAAAGTATTTTAAAGTAATTTAATAAAATTTTGAAAAATAAATAAAATTACAGAAAATTTCAGTACATATCTTTTGCAACAATATTTTGTTTAATCAAGGCATTTTTAAATTAAAACATTTTACTTGGTCTAATTAGATGGATGGAAGAATAATAATTCCATTTTGAAATTAAGAGGATCTATTCGTTACAAAATGATTTAGTTATAAAAATATCAAACTTTACTCAATTTTATAATATCTCTAATTAACTTAAAAAAGTGACGCTAGAATACTATAACTTTTAATTTTTATCAAAATATTTTGACATTAAGTTCTCTATTAATGTGAATGACATGACGAGTCATGTCAGATTCGTATTTTTATTACAAGGTTGCCACATATTCCACAAAACTCGTGTTTCACAAAAACTTTTACTGGGATGTTGTTGTTGTTGATGGTTGCCACATATTGTATTTGTATTATGTATGAATTTTATTATTTATTAAATTAAAATATCAAATATCCTAAAATTATTATGAATAAAACATATGAAAGAGTGTATAACTATTTTAATTTTTATTTATTAAATAACAAAATTTATATATGCACAAATACATATATGGTAGTCATGGCCGAAAATCTAGATATTCTCCATTAAATTTCCAGCAATAGTCTACGTTACAAAAATAAGGGTCAATTACAAGCATGAAGACGTCATAAAGGAAAAATAAGAAATTGTTCAGATTCACAGTTAATTGCTGCTGGTAAAGAAATTGTTCAAATAGAAGACCAATTGGTTCCATATGAGGGAAGAATTAACCAAACATCATGACAAAGTTAATGTGATAAAGAATAAGCTCAAGTTTGAATTTCTTTGAGGGGCACAAGGATTGTGTACTTTACATTTTCAAAGTATAGTTTGATGTTGTTTCTTAAAAAAAAAGAGGTTCGAAGGAGTTAACAACTAGACTTTTTGAGTTTTTATTTATTGTTTTTCTAAGGTTTAGTTGAATGGTGTGTGTTTGGCTTTTCTTTACTTGTTGAATAGTATATTTGATGTAAGAATGAGACTCTGATTGATGATTTGAGAATTCTACTTCTGGATTTTGATTTATAGAGTTATGTCGAGAAAAAGTTAATGCTTGGTTGGAGACCTATAGGAAGATTCGAGTTTTCTGTGATGCGATTTTTTCAAGTTTCATTTTGATTTCTCTATATTGTGGGCTGTATGAATTTGGGCAATTTGTGTTCATATGCTTTATGTTAGGAGGAGATTGATTAAATTTGATTATGATTATTTGAATGCATTTTTGGGGTTTTTGAACTTGATCAGTGTTATAAAAATGGAATTAAAGTTAGCAATGATATGTTAGCATGTGTATTAACTAGTGGTAAATTGTCATTTTGGTCTTTTGTTGTTGTACTACATGCTTATGATTCTTCAGTTACACTTATTACTGATTTTTATGTCTCTTTACTTGCTTAGATAGATCACATTGGAGTCATTCTTCGTTTTGGCACTGTTTTGTCCTAAAGGGGAGATATTAGATTGTTTTTTGTGACTGTTCAATTCAAGGGGAGATTTCAAGGTATCTATGTGACTATTAATCTTTCTTTTTGGCATCTTTTTATCCCAAGTGGAACAATGGATGATGTACTGGTTGTGATTGTTGTGTTTACTTGGAGAACTTAACTGTTTTTGTTAACCCGGATTATTGTTTATTCGAATATTTGTCAAGTGCATATTTGGAAGTTATTTAGAATATCATCTTCGATTAAGGGGGAGTTTCCTTGTGATTTTTAAATTCGATGTTATATATTCAATTATCTCCTTTAGGGGGAGTTTCGAATATGTGACAAATAATACCAAAAAGGGAGAGATTGTTAAGATACATATTATGTATCTTATTATTATTTTTGACATTATTTGCTAATTGGATTCTCAAGATAATGTGTAATTCTTGTTTGAGTTAGATACTGAAATCTTGATGCTATCTTGGATAATCTTTAACAAGAATTTGTATAAAGATAAAACTCAATCTTGTGAAGACTTGTGTGTGAGTTACATGACCACAATGTTAAAGGAGTCTTTGGTCATGGGTCTCTTCTACATTGTGTTGTTACTATGCTTTGACTATTGTGTTTCATATGAACTGTTGGTTGTCTTTATGGGTGATTTGGAGTCTCGGTAGCTGGAATTTCAGAGCAATCTTTGATAACCTTAGCAACTGATTTTACGTTAGTTATGAATCAATCTTGTTACTACATTTCTATGGCTCTTGCATGTTTTTTTTTTGTGGGCTGTGCTATCAGTGATTAAGTGGAATCCTTATAGCTATGATTTTTTCTCTTGGTTTTTACATGGTTCGGTTGGGTGATCTATGATGATGTGTTGTGTTTTGGATGATTACGTAACTCATTGCAGCCTGGTAGTCTTCTAGTCTTTAATGACAATTAAGGGCAATTTGGCACCTGTTTTTTGGTAGTGTTCACGTGATTTTGAGGTTGTGTTTTTTGGTTAATTATGTGATATTTTGCAGCTGGTTTGTTGGCTACCCAGTGTTAGATTGGTGGCTATTGTGTGTGACTTTGCAGCTTTCTTTTTGGTGTGGTGATGTGCGAAAACTCCAAAAGTTTTCATGATTTTTATAGACATATTTCGGGAGTATTGAGCTATCTTTGGCAGCTGATTTTTGACAATTCTATCCATCTTAGACAGCTGAGTTTTTTGTAGTGTTGTGTGATTCTCATAGCTGTCTAGATATTGGTTTTTAGGTGAAAAATGTCTAGGAGATGTGTGTTGTTGCAGCTGTATTTTGGTGACGTTTTGGCGATGAAACGTTTGTTTGATTGATATTTATTGATGTTGCACTATGTGCGGACTGATTGTGATTCTTATCAATAATTCACAACAGATAGTATTCTACCACTTCCCACACTTTCGGCTGATGAAGCTACATATTTAGGGTAGTGCTTTTATCTCAAGTGTTTTTCTCTATTTATGTCTTTATTGAATTAATCACTTGAGATGTTCAATTATTATCTTTATTATTAAATAGTGTTGTGAAAATCCTCTATTGAGGTTAGTACTAGGTGATCATACCATTGGGTATGAAATATTTTAACGGGTTATAAGAATGATGGATAGTGGCAAGGGTTGTGTGGTGTTGGCTTAGAAAAACCTTGTATAAAAACTATTATCGTTAGTGAAAGTATTAAACTGGGTGATAGTCCCGCAGACGTAGGCAAGGTGTGCCGAACTGCGTTAATAAATCTCGAGTGTTGACTTGTTATTTTGTTTTTTATTATTTTTTGTTTTCATTTTTGTCAGAAAGTTTATAGAGACTGCGACCATTCATACTTTGTGGGAAACTACATCCTTTCAGATGAACAGTATGGAAAAGTGAAGTTGATTTGAAAGGGTTGGCTCATAATACGTTATATAACTTGCACTAATGTTATGGATTCTAAAATGGAATTTTATCTATAATGGAGGAGATAAGTCTAAATTGTACGAGAACTTGATCAATCTTCAAAGACTTTGAAGTTAGGTTTAAACGAATAATAACTTTTATGATTTTGATTAGTATAAGATGATGAAGTATCAAACTGCACAATATGTTGAAAATAATTAAGAATTTATATCCACAGTCGTCACAGTTCCATTTTAGATAAATTTTATATTTTAAAGTCACTATTTTAAGTAAATTTCATATTTTAGAGTTTCATTTCGGATAAGCTTCACATTTTAGAGTTCTATTACGAGTAAACTTGATGTTAGGGTGTTATTTTTTATTGTAAATAGCTATAAGATGGCATAATTTATTAACTTTTCATTAATTTCATTATTGTTTATCAATAAAGTTGATCTCTTTTGAATTTTTCTACAAATAGTGGATTGAATTTGGTATGATATTTATTCTTGAATAAGAATAAGTTGTTTTTTATACTGCATAAGTTGATATAAGAACTTTGAAAATCCAAAGCTTGTTCTAATAATAGTCATCAAGAACAATGACAAAGTTTTAGCGTTCCTCAAAGTTTGGAGAGCAACTTAAGAACAAAGTGAGTCAAATTAATTGCAAACATTCTTATATGGAGATAATAATAAGAGAATTAGAGATCAAGTTGATAGGGATGATAGCCCTGTAAGATGTGTTAAAATTTAAAATCATGCACCATAAGATTTTAATAATAGTTGTAGCAATAAGGAAGAAGTTGTTCATTAAAGATGTGGTAAAGGAGAATAAGAGTACCAACAAAAAGTAGGCATCTCATTCTTTAGTGGTGATTAGATATAGAGGCATTTTTGGATTGATTAGTGAGGTAGAATCCTTCTTTGGCTATATTGATATTTTCTAGGAAAGAAAAGTCAAGTAGGTAGCTTATAAATTAAAAGGACGAGAGCTCAGGATTAGTTAAAGGAGACTAGGAGAAAAGAGGCTAACAATACTATTTATTCATAGAGGAGGATGAAACAATTATTTAGGGGTAGATTTCTACTATTATATTATGAAAAATATATCTTAGATGCTTACCAACAATGCCATAAGGAAACATGAGTGTTCATGAATATAATGCATAGTTTTAAGGCAGACAACCTGTAGTCAATTGTCTGAAACCAAATTCTAGCGAGTTTTAAGATACTTCAGAGGATTGAAATCAATTATAAGGGATAAGATTGAGATCCATATGGTGCTAATAGTTTAAGATGCTAGAAATTGGCTAAGAAGGCATAATATAAGCTTAATGAGAAGCCAAAGGATTTTAAGTGGTATAGGATTCAAAAGGCTTTTTTTTAAGAAAGAAAAAAGGGATAATGATTACAACCCCTATATATGGTAATAGTATAAAACGCAACACTAATAGTGGAAGTTCAATCAAGGCAGCTCTAATAACCTAAAAATTCATCAATCCTTATGTCCAGCCTAACTCGCCTAAGTATTATAGATGCAATGAACAAAACCATAAATCTAATAACTACCTAAAGAGGAAAGCAATAAATAAAGGGGAACAATATAAAGACGATGAGGAGGAGTAAATATGTTCACTTGAAGTATATGATTAAGAGAAATAAAAGGAAGAGGATAATGATGCTTTTGTGAGAGTGATTAGAAGGTTGATGATATCCTGCAAAAAGCAAGATGACATGTAGAGGTAAGCTTTTTCACACAAGTTGTACAGTGTAAGGAACCTTATGTGAGTTAATTATTGATGAAGATAGTCAAGAAAATATTATAAGCAATAGAAATTGAAGTTGACTACCAAGTCATATCCCGAACCATACAACATTGGCAAGATCAAGAAGGATGGATAAATTTTTATCAATAAATGTTGCATCTCAATTGGTAAATATTATGCTGAGCATTATTATGATGTTGTTGATCTAATGCATCATAAATGCTTTTGTTTAGACCATGACAATATGATTTTGAAGCAATGCATTTGATTAGGAAAAATATTTATCAATTTACGAAAGATAGGGTGAGATATACCTTAGTACCTATAAATAGAAAAAAAGAATGTGAAAGCCAATGGGGAGAGTAAAAATCCTTTATTACAAGTTTAAAATAATAAAAAATTAAGAGTGAGATAAAGAAATGAGGGATATGCATTCATTGATAATAGAAGGGGAAAAGGTAAGAAAATTAAGAAAAAATGATTTGTTTTAGAAATCCAACTTATTTTAGAGGAGTGTAAGGACATAGTTTCTTATGATTTACCCAATAAATTGGCTCCTATACGTGATATCTAGCACCACATTAACCTTATTCATGTGATTATTTTTCCTAAACTATCTCACGACCACATGAATCCCAAGAAAAATGAGACATTAAAGGAGAAGGTAAAAGAACTAATTAAGAAGGATCATATTAAGGAGAAAATGAGTCTCTATGTTGTTCCTCCTTTGTTTATGCTAAAGAAAGATGCTTATTAGAAGATGTGTGTTGATAGTAGGGCAATTAAAAAAAATACTATTGGGTATAATTCTTATTGTAAGGTTAGATGATATGTTGGATAAATTAAGTGAGGTAGTTAATTTCCTTAAAATTATCCTTAGGAACAATTATCACCAACTAAGGATAAGGCTTGTAGATGAATGGAAAATTGCATTCAAGACAAGGGATGGATTATCTAAATGGTAAGTTACACCATTTGGGTTAATTAATGCACCAAATACCTTCATGCGCCTCATGAACCAAGTGTTATGACCTTTAATAGGCAAATTTGTTATGGTTAATTATGATGACATTCTTTTTTGTAGAAAATCTATTGATGGGCATATTAAACATCTTACAAGGGCTTTAAGATATTAAGAGATAAAAAATTGTATGATAATTTTAAAAAGTGCATATCTATGATTGAAAATTTGTTATTATTTAAGTACATTATAGGAAAAAAAAATGGTGTTAGGATAGATTAAGATAAACAAAAGCTATTAGGAATGGCCTATTCTTAAGAATATTGGGTATATGAGAAGTTTTCATAAGTTGGCATCATTTTGTAGGAAGTTTATCAAAAATTTTATTAGCATTGGCTCCTATAACTGATCCTACCATATTGATGCTTCGACTTTTAATATATAAGCCACCAACTTGACTTTTCTCTCCTTAGGAATTGAATATATTTAGAAAAGCATTCTACCCTTGCTAACTAATCGAAAAGTGCCTTTATATCTAAATCACCACTAACGATGAAATATCTACCTTTAGTTACTTGCAAAAGGGTATATCTAAATAGAAGGCGGAATAAGAACAAAATTTTGTTCTTATTAAAGAAATACTAAGTACCACTCATATTTTAGCCTTATCTAATTTTGACAAATTCTTTGAAGTGGAGTGTGATGCTAGTGGAGTTTAAAATGGGGTTATTTTATCCCAAGAAAGAAAGGCCAATGGCTTACTTTAGTGAAAAGTCGAGTGATGCTAGACAAAAATGGACTATCTATGATAAAAAAATTCTATGTTATTATGAGGGATTCAAAAATAGGGAATATTATTTAATTTGGATGAAATTTGTTTTCTATATCAATCATCAAGGCTTGAAATATTTGGGAAGCCAAAAATAGTTGAGAACTAAAATACATGTTAGATGATCAACCTTTGTTAATAAATTTTCTTATAAAATTATTCACAAGGCATAGAAAAGTGATGTAGTAGTCGTTACAATGTGTAAAAGGATGGCTATGATTAAGACCTCGAGGGTGAAAATTAATGTGTTTAATCATTTAAGATAAATTTTGTAGATGATGGTGGCTTTAAATATGTATAGTCAAACATATTTGGTTAAGAAATCATATAAGGATTATAGGACAAGTTCTTTATAAAGGATTAATCACTTACCTTGGTAGGGATAAAGCTCTTGTGGAGGTTTGCAAGTGTTATTTTTGTTGGATCGGAAAAAGAAAACATGCTTTGTTTGGAAAAATGGTAGATTTCAAAACTTTTAAGAAATCATTACTTACAGCGGAAGCAACAAATCCAAATCAACATGCCAATTTATACATGATATGGTATAAGGATAATAAAACATAAACAAGATCAGGAGTATTCCTGACTCCTTCGCTACAACTTTAAATCCTCGCTACGTTATCCTCTCCTTCTTCTTGTATCCAAATATGTTGCTTTTGAATCTTTTCCTTTAGCAATCTATCTTCTTCCTTGTTGTTGTATCCTCAACCAATTTGATTTACCACTTGTTGTAACATCCCGCCCCCGTTTTAAGGGTTAGGACCCAAACATTTTGTGCATGTGAGAAAAAGGGAAATTAAAGCAATGCATTTGCTTATTCACGCATCATATTAGCATATATGCATATAAATATGAAATGTTTCTGTATAAAAAGTGGTACATGCATTCATTGACAATTTCTGGGTATAGTTGATATTAAATGTGATGTTATTGAACATGAGGAGTAGAGAGAATGGAAAGAGTGATCTTGGTGTGAGTTGTGGTATGTGTTGGGATAAGGAAAGATTAGAAATAAAATTGGTAGTGATTTGGAAATTATTGACTGAGTATGCTTTAGTCTTTTAGCCACAACACTTTACTTAGTCATCCAAATGAGATAATTCTTGATTTAAATTATACTAGAGATATATGGCTACATTTGGTATGAAGACATCGAATTTCAATTCTATCTCAAAGAGTCTCAAAATTTGTCATGAAGTGATAAATTGGGTATAGTATATTGGTGTATGAATGGGAAGTTCGTCTTTGGATATTAGGGGCAAATTTGGAATTGACATAAATATATTTTGGCAAAGTTGCCTTCTATAAAGTTATAGAGCTTTCTTTTATATTTCCAACGGTATATTATATCTGAAATTTGGATATCGGAGTCAAACATTATGATTCTTATAAGGGGACATGTTCAGGGAAGAAAAGCAGACGAAATAAAGTAGACGATAAAAAGCAGACGAAAGAAAGTAGACGATAAAAAGCAGACGAAAGAAAGTAGATGATAAAAAATAGACGAAAGAAAGTAGACGATAAAAAGCAGACGGAAGAAAAGTAGACGATAGAAAAGTAGACGGAAGAAAAGTAGACGGAAGAAAGTAGACGAAAGGAAAATGAGACAATAGAAAAGCAGATGGAAGAAAAAGTGAGACGATACAAAAGTAAGACGATAGAATTAGCCTTTGAGGTCTTCATGAATTGTAGATCTCGAAGTCTTCTTTCCAATGGTCCAAAAACGAAGTCAATCCGACATCTGTAGCAAAAGTTATGGCATTCGTACCGAGACATGTACATTTCTCGTAAAGGCATAAATGTGTTGGAGTATTTTGGCCATAACTTCTTCTCTAGACCTCTAAATGACCTGGTTCTTGAACCATTGGTTTCGTAAGACATTTTTCTACATCTCCTCAAATGTATGGAGAGAGATTGAGTGAAAAGAGTGATACACGTATAGTGAGTGTGTTCTTAAAGGATATAAACTGGTGTTATTCCATTGAACACACTTCGATATTTTAATGTTTTCTGAATCAGTAGAGGTCAAAATGAGATGATTTCTAATTCAGGGTGAACTAGAGACATGGAGCTACAAATGGTATGAAGGACTTGGAATTTAATTCAGTCTCTAAGATGTCTAAAAGTTAGATGGAAGTTGTGCATAGTATACTGTTTTGGACAAGAGCAATCCAAAAATGTTTGATGTATATCGTTTGAATTACTAAACTAAATTGAATGATTGTTGTGTCAATGGAAACATAACACATAGGGGAAACATGGTTCTAGAAGAAAGTGTTGTAAAATATCTTAAGTATTGGGGTCAGAAAGAATGTACAAAGTGACTCGAAATGATGTATTGTGGAAAAATCTGGAAGTGGATAAGTGGCTAAAAATTGGACAGGTGTCTAAACTTTAAAAGTTGAGTTTTAAATGACTTTGAAAGACAAGTTGCTGGACGGGTCTTTATTTCTTTCTATCCAAGTTTCTTTCTTTAGTGCATCTTCAACACAAAGTTTTTCATCAAAAACTCCACCAAAGCTAAACTATACTGACCTTCATCTTCTACTGTTACCACTTTGTCATCGGTTTCTTGTGCCTCAAGAATGAAGTACGTGAGCGGTATGAACATTAAGGCCTTGTGATGGTTGAAGATTTTGGAGTTTTAGCAAGTTAAATATCTGTATACAGGCGTTCCAGAATTTGGAAGCAAATGCTATTTTGAAGTTTTAGCAAGTTGAACATCTGCATATAGGCATTCCAGAATTTGGAAGCAAATGCTATTTTGGAGTGTACTATAAGTAGACCGAGATGGTCTTATTTTATTGATTGCTTTGTTTTGTTTTGTATAATGAACTACTGAAATGTGATAGAATGTGAACTGAGTGAATTATGTGTGCATATGCAACTGTGAAAATTTTGTATGGGTTAGCCAGTGACCGATTATATTAGTGTGATTGTGCAATATGTTCCGTATGTGCAATTGCGTATAGTTGAAATGGTGAATTCTCTATTTTACGGTGGCATGCCGGACTAAAGTATGATGAGATGTAAAAATGTTGAAATTTAGTGATGCTATGAATATGAGGTCGCAATGGGAATTAGCATATGAACACTAATGGGACATAAGAAAGTTACTGAATGAGATATGAAAATATGAGTGATGCATTCTATAGCATAAAGGCATGAAATATAATGGTAGTTGTGACCAGAGTAGCCACCGATTAGAGCTTAAAGCTCAACGAATGAAAAGAGCGTTGAGCTCGAAGGGGAGTAGTGCATACCCAGAGGGCTCTCCTACCCCTACAGATCAAACATGACTCGAGCTCGAAGGGGAGTAGTG
>JANZLC010022277.1:0-10908 GCA_026413385.1 Erythroxylum gracilipes
TGGTATGGGTTGAGTTGATGATCTTTGATATAAATTGTTGCGATTTATTAATAAGTGAATTATGAAAAAAAAGATATACGAAGAATCATATGAATTGAGGTTTGAAGTTGGGATAAATTTGGTATTGATTTATGAGGAATTTGACTGGTTGATTTCTATCCTTTCAATGAATTTTTTTAAAAGTATACGAATTTTTTTGATTATTGGATTAAGTAGTTGGATTCTGAAAATGGGGCCCAACAAAATCTCTTTTCATGATCTTCATAAAAGTTATATATCTCGAAATCCTCTTTAACACCATACCTAAATGACCTCAATCCGAGTTCGACAAAAAAAGTTATGCCTCTTGCACTAAAGTATGTCCAATTGCATCTTGTTTTCCAAATTTCTAACTCTTTACTTGTTACATTCAACATCATATGCTTGATCTATCACTTCTAGTTAAATTACTGATCATTTATCCATTATTATAACTCCATTTCAACTCAATATCATATGCTTTACTTGTAATACTTGCTGCTTTAGTTATTTTATTTATTTATTTCATATTTTTAATTGCTTATTTGTTCTATTTATTTATTTGTTTTTTTTTCTTATTTGTTTATTTATTTACTTATGTTTAGCTTTAGTTTGATTTTGATTATCATTTCATTTTTAGGCAATTATTTGTTTAAGTATTTAGCTATTGTTTTCTTCAAATAGTTTTCAAAAACCTATTTTTTGTGGGTTTATTGAAAATAACTTTTTTATTAGCCAAGTGTAAGATTGCGTACTTCTGAGCCTCCCTCGACTCTGCATCTTAGCGAGATTCCTACTAAGACATTGTTTCATATATAAATATAAATTTACGTACAAATAAAGTTAAAAATCTAATTAGAAGAATTTACCTTTTTATATATTTAAAAGAGTATTCTTAATACGTTATAATTATTTTACTTTTAAATTTCTAATCAATTTCTTTTGTTATACCACTCTTGAAAAAATTAGTTACTTTTGTTAATATTTAATTAGTCCAAATACTAATAATATTCTAATAATACATGTAATGTGGAGATAAGAAATTTTTTTATATTTTCTTCAATTATAAAGATGACTTTTTCCGGATGAAATGAAAATTAGATTCATGTAATAGTAGAAAAGTTTCTCATTTTTTATCCCGAAAGATATGTAGCCATGAAGTAGGGGATAAGTGAAACAAAATTCACTAGGTGGAGACATAGAAACACCTCATTCTTTCATATTTTGGACATAGAACAATATGTTACTGCAAAAACATAGAAGAATTGAAATTTTAGATCAAATCACAGGCTACCCTTTATGTAATTCATATTGAAGCATATTCTCAAGGTTGGTGACAAGGCGAATGATTTCAAAAAAGACTCTTCATTCATTCATTAGATAAAAGATAGAAATGCTTACCAAGATTTTTGGATCCGTGTCGAACTTGCTCCAAGATCTTGGGTCCAATCATGAAAAGTTCAAAAATATTATACTATAAATTTAAAAGACCTAATTTTAAAAATATAATACACGTACTACAATGTATAAATGTACAAAATAATTATAACAATCACTTGAAAATACAAAGATAACATTTGAAGTCAATTTCATTTCGTATAAATAAAAGTTATTTTTATTTTTATGTTATGATTTAATTATTAATAAATATTTTGCACTTTTAAAATTAATCTTTTACAATATATAGAAAATAATTATAATAAATATATATATAAATATGATATTTTATTATAAATACATATGAAAGTAATTTTACAGCATACTTTAGTTTTTATAACATATGTCAACTTTTAATAAAATAATAGTTGCTGTTACCACTTCATATTACACATGTATAATATACATGATAAAATTTACTTCTATATTCTTTTAAGATTAATCATTTTTAAAATTTTATAAATAAAATATAATTTTATATTTAAAATGTGTTTGAACTCAAACTCATATCCTCAAAATACATATTATTTTTATTTTTAGATTTTATGTTAATTTTTATATTAGTTTAGTATTTTACTAGTTTAAAACTTAATTCTCTTTTAAGTTTTAACATATAAAACAATCATAATAACTTTCTTACAATTTTTTTTTATTTACTAAATCTTTGTACGTTAACTTTATATTTTCTTTGTAAATATATATGGAATTGAGTTTACCAAATTCCTTACAGTAAGTTTGTACATATACCCGTCTGACTTGCCCATTTTGAGTTTTAAACTGAGCTCTAGGGTTTTAAAGGGTTTCTGTGTGCTTCCAGAAGAATCCATTGGGCAAAGGCATGGATAGGTACACAAGAGTGGAGAAACCGAAGCCAGAGTCGCCGATAAACGAGAACGAGATACGAATCACCTCTGCTGGTCCTATCAGAAACTATATCAGCTATGCAACCTCTCTTCTTCAGGTCTGTAGACGCTTTTATGCTACTCGTATTGAATAAGTGATAGAGTTTACTGTAGAGGCTTGGTCTACCTCAATTTTTTTTTGGGTGGTTTTATTATTTGTTGTTTTAATGATATGCTTGTGTTGATTTTCTTTTGGAGGATTTAGTTTGCGCCAGTTTTTTTTTTTTATGGCTAATTACTTGCTCTTTCCTTTCTTCTGTTTGGTTAGATATGTTTTTAGGTTTCAATAATGTCTAAACTGATGATTAAAACAACCTGTAGATTGCGTTTTATAGCTTTGTAAAGTAGTTTATGTGTAGGGTTTGCTGGAGCACGAAATGGAATGTCAGAGATAGTCTTGGACATGAAAAATGAAGCATTTAAGTGTAGATTTGGAGATAAAAAATGAAGCATTTAAATGCATTTGGTTGTCTGCATTAGTTGTGATTGATAATCTCGTTTCCTTGCAACATATTGTCTAAGGTGAGACTGAACTTAATGGTCACCATTACTGTTTAGTTGATAAACTACTATTAAGATTGTTAAAACGGTTGCTTGGTTGATAATGACTCCAAAGATTTTTTGTTTAATGTTTATGTACCTCTTCTTCTTTTGATTTGATTACTTTAGTAAACCATAACTATGTATTTTACTGATGTAAAAGTTTCTTTTTTTGCATGACAATGTCTGTTTGTAATATATGTAGGAGAAACATGTCAAAGAGATAGTCTTGAAAGCAATGGGACAGGCTATCAGCAAAACGGTTTCTATTGCAGAGAGTATAAAGGTTGATATGGATTTCAAACAGATTTGTTAATACTAGTCTCATTCTCTCTATCTCTCTGTATATATATTTGTTTTTCTACACACATAGCAACACCCACGTACAGAGAGCATTACCCTTTGCATACATTCTGTCTTTCATAAGGCTGAGATTTACAATCCCGTTATGGAATCCATACAGAGGAGAAATCCCCGTTTGCATCAAGATACTGCAATCAGTTCAGTAAGCATAATCGATGTTTGGGAACCCATTGAAGAGGGACTTGTACCGTAAGTTCGAATAATTGTTGTGTAGAGTCAATAACATTTTTATATGTTTTGTTATCTTGATATCTTGGCATTATCTTCTGATCCAGGGTGGAACAGACTCGCCAAGTCTCCATGATTACTATCACACTCTCTTTCAGAGAGCTAAACAAGAAGTCTCCTGGGTAAGCTAATTCATAATTTTATTTTATTTTTGGGCAAATTGAAATGTAGGAGGCCAGTACATAAGACAGTAATAGTGTTCTCTTCTTTTGTTTTTCAATTCCTTGGTTTCCTGAATTGTAATTGTTATATAACATGTGATGATGATTGATAATTTTTGTGACACACTTCTCTTCCATCAATTATAGATTATTGATCTGTCAGTCACCTTTGGAGCTTGCTGCGTACTGAGATGATAAGTGCTTTGACATTAACATTATTAATGTGATTTGAATCATTTTTTCCCAGATACCAAGCTCCATCTTTTGTGGAACATCCAAAGCCACAGTATCAACCCCAGCAACAACCAAGACAAGCACGCAACCTTTACAATGCTGTTTATGAAGGTGACTGGGATGGCTAGATAATCTACTGTTGAAAAGTTTCATTTGGTTCTTAATAAATTTTTACTTCTCTTGTTAGATTCATATGGCCAAGGAAGAGGTCGTGGTAGAGGGAGAGGCCGAAGTTGGGGTGGTAGGGGTGTATATGGCTATGGAAATTATCTAGGTAAGAATTATAAACACTGGGCCTTGAAGGATTACGAACTCTATTTCCCTTCAACACCCCACGTCCTCGCCCTCCTATGTTTCACTAACCATTGACTTTTGTTATTTATTCAAGAAAATTAACCTACTTGGTACATTCCATGTTTACTATTAGATAATGGAGTGTATTCAAACTGGGGTCGAGGTGGTGGGAGAGGCAGAAGTTGGGGTTATCGTGGTAAGTTTGGCCCGCTGCCAAATTTCATATTGAACATACTACTTTGTGGGGATACCTGTGACTTGATTATTATACTAGTTCTAATGAATGTTTGTGGTTATGATATTGTTCTTCAGGTACTGGATATGAAAGAGGAAGAGGTGGAGGCGGAAGAGGATATGGCCGCAGCCGTGGAAGAATGGGTGGGCGCTCAAGGGGTGATGGCAGACTGTCTTAATGGATAGGTTTTCTCTTTTTGCTTTAGCTAAATGCTTGCCTTGGCCAGAGGGCTGAATTTTATCATAATACTGTTATAAATGGCGTGAAATGTGGCTTATGATGTCAGCAGTTGGTTTCCTATTTAGTTTTCTTCGTCATCATGTGGATGGGCAAGGTTGTTCTATTGGTTCCTTTTTTGCATTTAGCCAAATAGCAAGGGGAGATTTATGATTATTGTAACTTTACCCTTTGAGGTTTTGATTAATATGTCCATAGTTAATTATTTTGTTATATATAGCCTTATTGGATCAAATGCATCCCTATTTCCGTTTAACAATAGAAATTTAATTCTGTTGGGAGGCGATGCCCAACTCTTCGTTTCTTTTGTTTGGATTATTCAGTAATATAAGCTGAGTTGGATAACTTAAAATCTTTGTACATACCAGTGCAGATGATGTGATGCCAAAAAAAAGTTTTTAATGAGCGTGCAAATTGAGGTCGAGTGGCATCGCTATAGACACGTAGACATAAGAGGCCTTGAAATTGTGCCAGTTTGGAGGTGTGATGGCCTTTGTAATTTTATGGGGTTGGAACGTGGAAAACCCGTGCCGCAATGTAGGGCTACAGAGAGCACCCTGAGCTTCCCGTCTTACTGTTCAAATTCATGTTTCTTGCCGATGGGGGGCTTTGGCGTTTGAGAATCGTTAGGAGCAATTATCTTATGTTTAGGAAGCGGTTATTTCATCTTATTTTGCCTTTGTTTCTCCTGGAAATTCTGAAAATTGAAGAGGAAAATGATTCAAAATTGAATTGTGCGTCAATTGTTTTTTTTTCTTAAATTCAATTAAAATTTATGTTATATATGTTTTATTTTAGTAGTTTGTAAATTTAAAATTATTAATTCTAAGCATTAAGTCATAAATGTATACTTAAATTTAAGGTTGATGCCTCTTAGTCTTGAATTAAAAATATTGATAAATTAAATTGTCTTTAAAGATAAGCATTACATCTTATGCTGATTGTTGTTTTCTAATGACTTCATACCTTTCATCGCTTTAGAGATTGAATAGTAGTTGGAATAAATTAAATGACATAAGGAAAATATCAATCTCATAAACTATGGTGTTTGGAACACTTTTCGATTTTATTTTTCACAAAGTCAACTCTTAAATTTTGGAAAAAAATGTCACCTAAAAAAATCACATGCCTTATTTATAAACTAATTTTTTTAAAATTATTTTTTAATAAGAAGACGAAAAGAACTCTCGCTTAAGTACCACCGTAAGGCCTGATGTAGTATGTAGAGTCGGCACAAGTTCCCCAATGATCCAAATTAGCACTTGGAAGAGAAACCCTCTTGGATTGCATCATTCGCATACTGGGGCATAGACACGTTTAGAAACCCAGCTTGATTAATATAAAGAGTAAAATTCATAATTGTATTGTCACAGTCTTCAAAATGGAATATTCTTCTTCGGCAATGACTATGACTATCAAAGAGGTCGTAGTAGTACTAGTAGGATTATGTGATGTTTTCTTTGCTAGAATATTACCATTGCCCTGTGATCAGATTGAGACTATTAACAGTAACCTGGCATCATTAAACTAACATTCAAGATGGTGTAATTCCTTTTCGTTTTAATTTCTTTGAAAATTATTGCAATTTATTATTTACTTTGCCTTTAAGAAACAATTTGATACCAGATGAAGATTTTGTGGAATGTAAGATTCTGAAATTGGTTAATTGGGTGAAGAGTAAAACGCTTTGATACTTCCTTTAGGAAAATGAATAAGAGAATTTCAGATTATAGCTCTAGATTTTTGTTCATCCCTTGCTGTAATAATATCTCGAGGTTTGCAGCGATAACTCCGTATATCTACTATACAACCATTAACTAAAATATGTCCGTGATTAACTAGTTGGCGAGAATTAGGAATTACCTAATAAAAAAAGTATGTTATCTAAATGCATTTCAAGTAATTGTAGTAAAACCTATCCTATTGATCCTTTGGCCATTACGACAATTTGAACGTATTTTAATTGTTGTTCTCTTCTTTTTCTTCTTCTGACAAATAGCTTGGAGAATTAAGTGACAAATGGCTTGAAGAATTAAGTGACAAATGACTCAGGAATTTAGTGACATTTGGCAGCCAAAGAAGGAGGACATGTGTCTTGCTTATTTATATGACAAGTGTCTTTAATGAAAAAACACTTATCCTACACCATGTGACCAACACATTCAGCTCCTTTGTAATGTTTCTGTTGTACTCTCTCCTTCTCCTCCCTCTTACTGCCGAAATCCACACCTTTGGATTTCTTCTCTAATTATGTACATTACCACCCCAAAACCCATGCAAAATCTATCATAAGGATAGCTTTAGAGGCAGAATATTGTTACATTTTGTTGTCTTCATCTTGTCATTGTCGAAACCACCCTACTCCCTCACTATTCTTGAAATGTTCTTGCATGCATGTGAGGCTAAGGAAGCTTGATGTTTGGAGGTGGTATTCATGCTAATCAAGTAAAATGCTAACCTATTGTGGTATATATTAGCAGAATTTTTATTATGATTGAATAAGGATAGATTGAATGTGGAATTGGTGTTGAAGATGTGTTGGAAAATGGAGAATGAATGAGTACTTTTCTATTCTGTTTTTGAATGTACGAAAATAGTAGTAACGCGTGCGAAAGAGATGCATGGATTGATGATGGTCTGTTCATGACTCTTTGGAAGAATGAAGACGTGCCGACTTTGTAGAATGACGAAGATTTCTTGATTCTTTTGGTTCAGCTATGATGTTCTTCAATAGGACATAATTGATGCAATTGAAAAGAAAGGGATATGCAAGGAATTTGCTTCTACTAGACCTTAGGAAAACCCGTTCCAAGCAACCTAGATGATGGGAAGTAATTCCCAGAAATTGAACCAAACAAACACGCCACAATTTTGTCAAAATTGATAAGTGAATTGTTGATTTCTAATGTAACAAGAACAATAAGTGAAAATCCTCACTTTGTGACTTGCGGCAACACAAAAATAATCTGATCTCAAAGTTGTCTTTTCCTAACCCTAAAGAGGGTATTTATACCTAGGTTAAATAATAAAAGACTTAGGCTAAATAATACATCGAAGCTCAAAATATATATAACTTAAAACAACTCCAAAAATATAGTAATAAAAAACACGCCTAGGCCTGGTCCAACAAGCTTCCAAGTTTGATTATAGGCGCGCCTCTCCTCTTGGGCTTAAGTGATGATACGCAACCCAATACAATGGTCTTTAAGTCCCAAGTGAGTCCAATCTAATGATTTGAGATAAATGAATCAATTTGGGTTGTGATTCAGATAGCTTTCCTTCAATAGGCTTGGTGCACTCCATTCTCTCCACAAATTGGCCCACATGTGAATAGAGAGTCTCTTTGAGTCTCTCGGTCCTAGCTCTGGACATAGGTCCAAAGGAGAAGCTCGCCACTGTCACGGACGTCATCTCCATGGTGATCCTTACTCCTGCTCACATCAGTCTCTCCCTCCTCAAGAAGATTCGTCCTCGAATCTGAATCCATATGAAAAGGAGAAAGGTCAGCAACATTAAAGGTAGCTTACACATTTTACTTATCGGGCAGATCAATCTTGTAGGCATTGTCATTGATCCATTCCAACACCTGAAATGGACCATCACCCCTAGGATCTAACTTGAACTTCCTTTGGGTAGGAAACAATTCCTTCCTCAGATGCACCCAAACCCATCACTAGGTTCAAAAGCCACTAACTTTCTCCCCTTGTTGGCTTGCTTCACATACACCCTGTTTCTATGCTCAATGTGCTATCTTGCCTTCTTATGCAACTCCTTGACCATCTTAACTTTCCTCTTGCCATCTGTACTAGATAACTCATGCAAGGGTAAGGGCACCAAATCCAAAACTGTCAAAGGATTAAAACCATAAACAAGCTTAAAAGGTGAATAACCTGTGGTGGAATGCACACATCTATTATATGCAAACTCAATAAATGGCAAACAATCACCCTAAGTTTTCAAAATTTTACCAACTACAGCACGCAACAAGGTACCTAAGGTTCTATTAACAACCTTAGTCTATCCATCTGTCTGTGGATGATAAGTAGTAGAATAAAGCAATTTAGTACCCAACTTTCCCCACAGAACACGCCAAAAATGGCTCAAAAATTTAACATCTCTATCTGAAACAATAGACCTAAGAATACCATGCAATCTAACAACATCCCTAAAGAATTGTTAAGTTGTCATTTTGCATTCATTTGGTATATAAATCTCTCTCATGTGTTGAAATTATTATTCAAAATTGATGGATTTGTCTCTTAATTGTTCTCAGATGATTTTCAACACTTAAGAGATGAAATTGAATCAAAAAGATGCAAAGGAAACAAAGAAAATCTAAAATTCCAGATTAGCAGCAAATTCAGTGACTAAGCGTGGGCACGTGTAAGGATAAAATCTATCTGCCAGATCTGTTTTTAAAATACAAATCCGATCCACTTCAGATTTTGATAATTTTGAGAATCAGATTGCATCCTTATTGATGGGGATCAACCACCTAAATCTGTGGGAAGGTTTTCTACTGCAAATCAAAGAAAGATAGAGAAGATTTGAAGGGATAAAGAGGGATTTGCGTGCTACTATTCATAGTAGAGTTTAGGGATAGTTTTTATGTTTTTCTGTTGTTCTTCTTCTATTCTCAATAGCTTTTAGAGTTAGAATAGTTTTACACTTTCTGCAGATTTTCCATTATGAGTAGTTTTAACATTTTTCTCCATTTTTCTTCTGGTTTTCTTTAGGCCACTTTAGGGGATACTTTTTACATTTTCTGCAATTTTTCTTCTTATTTTTCGACAGCCATAGTTAGGTCTTTCATTTTCTGCAGTATTTCTCTAGGAGTTTTCGAATTTTCTATGAAAGACCAGGAATAGAGACTTTACATGTGGTTATTTCTTTGTTAATTTTCACTTTTGTTATGAGTAGCTAAATCCTTTTTCTTAGTTGACAGAAACCGTGTTATCATCTATTATGTGTGAGATGTTCCAATAAAGTTTGTTTTGTTGATGAATATTGAGTGCCTTCCAAATTTCTTTTATGATTGAATTGATTGATTTTTAAGATGTACAACTAGGAGTTGATTTGTTTAATAGCCAGATTAGTAAAATATGATGTTCGGTTTTGCTAATCACAAGTGGCAATTAAGATTACCATCTTTACATTAGAGTTGGAAATTCTAAGAAGACACTCATCTTGATTAAATGCATGTCATACATGTGTTATCTTATTCATTGGTTTCTTAGTTCTTAAAGCTATTACTCAATTGAACTTACGATCGTATCTAAGCTGTTGATTAACAAGAATGCTTAGAATACATGTTTCTATTCATTTAAACTTAAGAGAAAACATCACCTAATGAATATTTGTTAATGAACTGAATTTCATATCAAGGATCCATATTAATGTGATAACATCGGTGACCCGAAACCAAGGTTTGTCTATTAAATTTTCAGATCCAATTACTTTTGTTAATTTTTGATTTTTGTTATTTCTAGATTCTTAAATTACGTGAACTAAACCCTCCCTATTTGTTTTAGTTTTAAACTCGCTAACCTTTACCGTTAAAAATTTCTCGTGAGAACGATCCCTACTTTCCACTACTACATTATTTTGTATTGACAAAAGCTGGTTTCTTTTTAAATTTGGTTGCAACTGACAGCAGTACCAAATTTTGGCATCATTTCTAGGGAATTTCTTGACGGTTTTTTAGTGATGTTTTTGTTTTTGTTTTTGTTTTTGGTTTCATTGCTCTTGGTTACCTTGTCTTCTATTTGTTTTAGTTTCACAGCTTTTTCTGAATTTTCAATCTTTTAGCGGCATGGCTCACTATCAGTATGCTTTTGATTTTGATTTTTCATATTATCCTTATTATGATGATGAGTTTTCATCTGTTGCTACTTCTAGGTTTGAGCATCAAGTGGCAAATTTCACACTCTTAGTCGCGCAAGTATCGAGGGATGACTAATAAGCTAAGGTATGAGAAGTTTACTCATTTTTGGGTTATTCTTTTTGTACGTGGTCCTTTATGCAGGATACATAATACAGATTTGCTTCTCCACCGAGCTACTATCAAGAGCAGCCCTACTTCTAGCCAAAGCCTCCACCTCCACCATCGCCACCACAAGCTAATGAGATGTCTTTGGAGGAGATCGTAATGAGTTTGGCGACGAGCACTCTTCAATTCCAGCAGTTTAGACAACCATATATGCCTCGACAACATCAAAATATAACATCCAATTTCGAAGGTAAGTCTTCCTTGGAAGAT
>JANZLC010022478.1:0-10901 GCA_026413385.1 Erythroxylum gracilipes
TTATTATTATTATTATTATTATATGTTCTATATTTTTATTAAGATTGTAAACTTAATTTTATTAAAATTAACATGAGTAATATATCTTAATATTTCTTTGAATATTCTAATAACAATTTAGATTTTAGACATTTAATTTTATAGTCATGTTCTTATAAATTCTAATAACAATTCTAATACTAAGATATATTACTCATGTTCTTATAAATTATTTTAAAGTCATACTCTTATAAGTCATTTTACACATAAACAACTAATACTAAACAATTAATTTTAACAAACATCTTTAATAAACAGTTGATGTTATTTGTTGATCAAATCAACTATATTAATCCCCTAACAGATATACGATGATAGAACCATCTAACAGTTAATGCAATCTGTTGATTGCTAAATAGGGCTTGAATTTGCACTTCAAACTAATTTCAAGTCTTAGGTTACAAGCTTGAAGTTTGGAAGCCTACAAAGTTAACTACTCAAAGAGACAAAGCAATATAATACATTTGCTTTTGACTTCTAAGAATTCCTCTTTTGACTACACTTATGCGACAAACATAGTTACTAATTTATACCAAGTGGTACATACTGTACCGGCTAAAAAATGATACAAAAAGAGATGTTCTAGTACCGCTTATTAGTACTAGCTTGTACCGGCTTGTTTTGCCTAGTATTGGTCAATACTGACGGTATTCATGATACCAGTCTTATACTGGCTGATACCAAAAGTTTTAAAAAATATAGAGACTTATCTGCAAAAAGTCATATTTTAAACCCCCCCTGACATTCTTTGTTGCTTCTCCTTTGTTCTTCTCTCTCACACTCTCACTCTCTCTCTTCTTCACCGTTGCCACCAGTCGCCCTTCGGTCGTCTGGCGACCACCACCACATGACAACAACAGCTCCCAACTGACGTTCTTTCTACTATGTCTCCTTTGTTTTTCTTCTCTCTCACACTCTCACTCTCTCTCTTCTTCACCGTTGCCACCAATCCCTCTCCATCCCTCCGGTGACCACCATCGCATAACAAGAACCCAACCACCACTGCACCAGTCATAGTCATGCAATCACCCCGGAATTGCCAGATTTGAAATAAATCCATATCCAAACCTGACTCAACCCAACATTTAATTGGATTTCTGATTTTTTGGTTGTGTTTTTCTCTCTAAACTTTGAAAAAACAATTACATCATATTTGGTTGTTTATATATGTTTTGTGATAAAAATTGTTGGAAATTATTGGAAATGAAAATTATTAGAAAATATTGGAAATGAAAATTATTTATGTATGTTTTGTAATGGTTAAATTGAAATTGTTGAAAATTGTTAGAAATGAAATTGTTAGAAATTGTTGGAATTTGGAAATGGAAATTGTTAGAAATACAAATTGTTTATACATATTTCATTATTTTGCGAATTGTGAATTGTGAATTTATGATAATTGAAATTGTTGGTTGTTGGAAATGGAAATTGTTAGAAATGGAAATTGTTTATTTATGTTTTGTAATGATTGAAACTTTGAATTGAAATTGTTCAAAATTGTTAGAAATGAAATTGTTGGAAATTATTGGAAATGGAAATTGTTAGAAATGGAAATTGTTTATGTATGTTTTGTAATGGTTGAATTGAAATTGTTGGAAAATGTTAGAAATGAAATTATTGGAAATTACTGAAAATGGAAATTATTTATGTATGTTTTGTAATGGTTGAATTGAAATTGTTAGAAATTGTTAGAAATGAAATTGTTGGAATTTGGAAATGGAAATTATTTATGTATATTTTATGATGAAAATTGTTAGAAATTATTGGAAATAAAAATTGATGGAAATGAAAATTGTTTATGTATGTTTTGTGCTAAAAATTGTTGGAAATTATTGGAAATGAAAATTGTTGGAAATGGAAATTGTTTATATATGTTTTGTATATGTATGTTGAATAACTGAAATTATGTGTTTTTTATTTTGATATATATATTAATTTATTTTTACAGATAAATGGAATGAATTTTAAATACGCCTAATCAAACCGCTTCAGGAAAATACAATAATCCAACTTGGGCTCATGCTACATTGGTCCCCGGTATGAGGAACCATACTATTTGCTTGTTTTTGTAACAAACACTTGAAAAATGGAGGAATCACTCGATTAAAGATGCATTTAGTTAGGGTTAAAGGAGATGTGAAACCCTATAAAAAGATAAGCCATGATGTGCAGTGGCAAGTGAAAACTTTGCTTGAAGAATATCATCACGAGAAACATAGAATGGAGAGATTAAATTGTGAAATTGGTAGTAGAAGTTCGTTTTCTAGTTATGGAAATGTTGAAGGTGGTAGTGGTAGTGGTAGGGTTCAATCCCAGGCCCAGTGAGAAGTGAATGTTATACCTAGACTTAAAGTTAAGAAAAGAAGAAGGCAGTTGCCACAGAAGACTAATTTTTTGCACCATGAACAACTCCTAGAGCCCAACCTTCAATTTGTAGTGTTATGCAATCAAGAAATGTAACTCTCAATGTAGATATGACAATGGTCAGATGGTGGTGTAATATAGGTGTATCATTCAATGCGTCCCAATCTTATTATTATCAGCATATAGTGGATGTTATAGCCTCTTACGGTCAGGGATACAAAGCTTCTTTGATTGATGACTACAGAGGTAAACTTTTAAGTTGCTTAGTTTCTAAAATTAAAAGTTATTTAGGAGAAAGAAGAGGGGATTAGACTACTTATTGGTGTTCAATCATATGTGATGGTTGAACAAATAGGAGACATGAGCCTATTATAAATTTTGTGGTTTATTCTGCAAATGACTCAATGTTTTTGAAGTCTATTGATATATCTGGCCTTATTAGAAATAATGATACTTTATTTGAGATATTTGATGAAGTTGTGAATGAAGTAGGGCTAGAAAATATTATTCAATTCATTATTGACAATGATTTCGCTTATAAAGTGGTAGGAAAAATGTTACAAAATATGTATAATTGTTTTTTTTAGACTCCTTGTGTTGCACATTGCATTGACCTAATACCAAATATAGGGGATCCCAAGTATTTTCATATTATTAATGAGACTATACAGAAAGTTAAAGAGGTAACCAAGTTCATCAATAACCTATATGGTGTTGAATTTAATGAGAAAGGAATTTACCAATGGTAGGAATTTGTGTCATCCTACTGTGACAAAATTTAAAACGAATTTCTTATCACTTCAGTATTTTGTTACGATGAAGAAAGATTTAAGAAAAATGTTTACAAATGATAAGTAGGTTGTATCTCAGCGTGCTAGGTCTAATACTGGATTTGAGGTTTCCATAATTGGATGATGTTTTATGTGTTGAGATTAAGCACATGCATAAGTTGTGTGTGAAACAAATTTGGTGAAAGTGATAATATTATGAAGATATTGTAACACTGATTGCATGTAGCTTAAAAGAGAAACTTAGTAAAGTGGAAAGGTTTCAGATGACTTGGGTGGTGTTCAGAATGGGTTAAATGAGGTGAAGGCATAGAGGAAAATGAGAATTGAAAATATGCAGTAGTGAGATGAGCTGAAATGGAAGTAGAAGAATTGGTTTAAGTGTGATATGTGTTCATTGAATAAGATTGAAGTAAAATCTGGGAAGTTTGAAGATGACGAACTTGAAGGATTTCATTTTTGTGAAAATTCGCCATAGCTAACTTGAAGGACTTGGCTAGGATTCCTTTCGGGTAAAGTTCGCCGCGGCCAACTCTAGGTTTCGCAGCAACGAACTTGTGAAAGTTTTGCGAGAATTCCTCTCTGAAGGAGTTCGTCACGACAAACTTTTTTCTACACTGAACATGCTTCGGTATTTTAGGCATAACTTTCTCTGTAGTTATCCGAATGAAGTGATTTTTGATTTAGAGTAAACTAAAGAGATAGGGCTACAAATTGCCTAAAGATTCTGCCTATAAGAATATCAGAATCTGATTGGAAGTTGAGATAAGAATTCTGCTAAAGCTTAAGAACAATCTAAAATCTTTTAAATATAACTTTCAGTATACAAAACCAAATGGAATGAACTTGGTATCATTGGAAACCTAAGATAAAGAGGGACAACTTTCTAGAAGGGAGTACCACTTAATTACCTCAACTACCTGATGAGAATAATTGAGCAAGGTGGACCTGAAAATTGATTGTGAAATAAATCTGGATTGAGGGATTAAGTATGGTTTCACACGATCCATAATGTGACAAGATTTAGGATAAGAAACTCGGAATTTGTTATGAACATGCATCATACATATTCAATATACATGATTGTGCATAATTGAATTATTAATTGTACAAAATAGTGATATATGTTGTATTAAATGTTTTAGAGGAACCCATCGAGCGATTGATTCCAGGTATTGCCGGGACTTCGAGACAATAAAGCAACAAGGAGCTTTTGTAAGTAATTTAGTTGGTCAATTGTGTTACTAACTCAGTAAGCAAATTTTTATAGTTTTGCTTTGACTATTTTGTATGCTATTGATTTGGATCATTGAATGACTTGCAAAGCTGTAAATATGTGATATGCTTGAATGATTTGCAAAGCTATGAATATGAGAATTGAATTTCAGATGTTTCTGTTTTGATTATGTTAAGTCCTAGTTATGGGTAAATAGGCATGCCTAGAAAGGTCTGCAGCTGCTTCTGTGACACTTCGGTGTCTTCTGTTATTGACACTTCAGTGTCTTCTGTTAGTGATACTTTGGTGTAAAGACTTTAGTCTCTTCTATAACACTTCGTGTCGAGACTTCAGTCTCTTCTCTATAAGTCTCGTTACCCGCTTTTGTAAATGGATTTAGTAGTCTTCTGATTTTGTACTCTGATATCTGTTTGATTTGATATAATCTAAATTATGTTCTAATTCTGAAGGTTTATACCTTTTGTGTTATGCAGTTCTGATAATCATAATATATGTTTTGAAATGCATTATGTTTGATTTTCTGTTAAAGAAATATTTTAAAGTAGATTAGTTATTACTCACTAAGCTATATGCTTAGCAAGGTAGATTTGCCCCATATAGGTTCAGAGAGAAGGACGTAGGGACTGGGACAAGTCAACCGCAATGGCCAAAGAAGTCTGAAATTTGTTTTGTTTAAAATGTATTTTGAGTTTATTTTTGGACTTATATCTGATGTATGCGACTCCTGAATTTTTGTTTCAAGGTTTGTAATAACCTTAATTTAGATTGGTTTTTGAAAGTATGATATCTAATGTATGTTTGTTGAGATTCTGGAAATGCATGTATACAGTGTTTCTTATGTTTTGGAATGTTTATAGTTGAATGCTATGCTTCCGCGAAATGTTTCATATTCAGTATGTTATGTTCTGTTTTGTGTGGCGCTCGCAATATCCTCCCAGGGGGTATTAGGGCGTCAAATCTTTTTGGAATCAAAGCATGGTTTAGGCGATTCTTGTTTGACCAGCGCTTAACTATTGCTTCTTTAAGTGTAGAAGTTGTGTTTTGACCTAATGCGGTGTCTTGTGTTTTGTCTATAGAATTAACGATGGAAGGATCTCGCGATACTGTTGACGAAGTTACTGAGAGCAATCAGCTAGAGTAAACTCATTCAGTAATATCTGGACCCCACCTCCTCCAGCTCTGGGAGAGGCTTTGATTAAGTTGTCCCAAGATATGATGACGTTGCTACATCGGATGACAGCACCCAAAGCTCCAATTAATCAGCTGCAGAAGTATGGAGTGGAGGAATTTACTGGGACATCTCTAGAGGAATCTGAAAGGGCTGAGTTCTGGATTGAGAAAGTGAAGAGAGTGTTGGATGAGATTAGTTGTCCAGCAGAGCAGATGGTGCACTGCGCTGTCTTCCTTCTGTAGGGAGCAGCTTATGAATGGTGGAAGTTCATTCTAAGAAATCCTCAGCTATCGGTGCCTCTAACTTAGGATTTCTTTTACCAAGAATTCCAAGCAAAATATATTGCGGAGGCTTATAGAAAGGATAAGTGGAGGCAATTTCTGAGTCTGAAGTAGAAGAATTTGTCAGTTGCTGAGTATGATCAAGAATTCAACCGACTCAGTAAGTATGTTCCCAAATCAGTACTTACTGAGGAGTTTCGGTGTCACCATTTTGAGGATGGATTGCATGATTCCATTAAGGAGCATCTGGCAGCAATTAGTCTGTTGCAGCAAGTGACGTACCATTAGCTGGTACAAGCTGCTATAAAAATTGAAAGACAAGAGACAATTAGAAGAGAAAGGAGTCAGAGAAGGGGCTTTACTAGAGGAGGCCAGTCCTTAGGAATACAGAGTCAGGAAGGTACTACTTCTGCACCGAAAAATACTCAGAGATCTGTGACTCGAGGAAGGTGACAAAACTTTCCTTCTTCGGCTATTTCTAGTAGGGGGTCATCAGGAGGCCGAGGTTTTGATCCCCTGGAGTGCCCTGATTGTTCCGTGCATCATTAGGGTGTTTGTAGGAGGGCTACAGAAGCATGTTTTTGATGTGGCAGTACTGAGCATAAGATAGCCAGTTGCCCTCTCAACCATGCTCAAACATCATAAGTCAGTCGAGAGGTCTTTCACGTATCTGCTGGGAATAGAGGACGTGGTAGAGGTCGAGGAGGATCTGGGTAGAATAAACCGAATCAGAGTAACCAATCAAAAAATGTGAATCGACTAGCTATGCCTACTGCTTCAGCTCGAGCTTTTGCACTGAAAACTCGTGAGGATCAGGATGCACCGGATGTTATTACTGGCATGGTTTCTCTCTTTGATTCTGAAATGTATGCATTAATTGGTCCTGAATCTTCGCATTCGTATATCTGTGTAGAAGAAGTGTTTGATAAGGAGATGCTTATAGATCAGTTAGAGTATGATATCCAGGTAATCAGTCATGTGGGTAGTAATGTGTTGGTTAATCGGATGTATAGGAATTGTCCAATTATGATTCAAGGAAATGATTATGTAGCAGATCTGATCAAATTGCCTTTTCATGAATTTGATCTGATTCTGGGTATGGATTAGTTATCCAAGCATTAGATAGTATTTGACTGTAAGGCTAAGACAATTATGCTTAAGAGATTTGATCAGTCTAAAGTAATATTGCATGACATCCACACTAGCTCCTTAGCTAATGTGGTATCAACTATACAAGCCCGAAAGCTTCTCATAAAGGGTTGTGAAGCATATCTAGCTTTTGTGCTTGATTCCAAGAAGGAGGGTAGTAAACTGCTTGACTTTCCTGTAGTGAATGAATTTCCAGATGTATTTTTTGAGGAATTACCTGGACTCCCTCTTGAAAGGGAAGTGGAGTTATCTATTGAAGTCATACCTGGTACTGCTCCCATATCCAGAGCACCATATAAAATGGCTCCTACTGAGTTAAAGGTGTAGTTATAAGAGCTTCTAGATAAGGGGTTTGTTAGACCCAGTGTGTCATCATGGGAAGCACTGATGTTATTTGTTAAGAAGAAGAATGGCACACTACGGATGTGCATCGATCACAGACAGTTAAATAGAGTCACAGTGAAGAATAAGTATTCGTTGCCAAGGATTGACAATCTATTTGATTAGTTGAAAGATGCAGGAGTGTTTTCAAAGATAGATTTGAGATCGGGGTACTATCAGCTTCGGGTAAAGGATGTGAATGTACCAAAGACTGCATTTAGGACCCATTATGGACATTATGAATTCCTAGTAATGCCATTCGGGTTAACTAATGCTCCAGCAGCATTTATGGATCTAATGAATAGAGTCTTCAGGCCTTATTTCGACCAGTTTGTTGTGGTGTTTATTGATGATATTCTAGTCTATTCTAAGAATGAACAGGACCATACTGGACATCTCCGAATTGTATTACAGACCCTGTAGGAAAGACAGTTGTATGCTAAGTTGAGTAAGTATGATTTCTGGCTTCAGGAGATATCATATCTAGGGCATGTTGTCTCTTCTGAAGAAATTAGAGTTGATCCCAGTAAGATAGAGGCGATTGTTAATTGGAAGCCACCACGAAATGTGACATAAGTGAGAAGTTTTCTAGGTCTAGCTGGTTATTACCGGTGATTTGTTAAGAGGTTTTCAGTGATAGCATCCTCTTTAACTAAACTGTTACGGAAGGGAGTGAAGTATGAATGGTCTGATAGATGTAAGAGAAGCTTTGATCAGCTGAAAAGTATACTTACTGAAGCTCCTATATTGGTCCAACCTATTTCTGGTAAGGAGTATGTTTTGTTTAGTGATGCATCTAGAACTGGTTTGGGTTGTGTTTTGATGCAGGAAGGAAAGGTAGTTGCTTATTCCTCTAGGCAACTAAAGACTCATGAACAGAACTACACTACACATGATCTAGAGCTTACAGCAGTAGTGTTTGCCTAAAAAATTTGCCGACACTACTTATATGATGAAAGGTGTAAAATTTTCACAGATCATAAGGGGTTGAATTATCTGCTTACTCAGAAAGAACTCAATCTGAGACAACGACGTTGGTTGGAACTATTTAAGGACTATGATTGTATTGTGGGTTATCATTTGGGTAAGGCTAATTTTGTGGCAGATGTCTTGAGTCGGAAGACAATTTTAGCATTATTAGTGAAGCGAGGTGAATGGAAACTTAAATCTGATGGAGCTTTAATAGCTCAGTTGAAAGCAAGGCCTAAGTTGAGGCAAGAAATTTGTGATGCTCAGAGAGCTGATGATAAGTTACAACAACTTATCTTGGCTACTCAGGAAGGTAAACAATCTGATTTTTCTGTGCAAGGTGATGGTGAATTGTATTATAAGGATCGGCTGTGTGTGTCAGCTAATGAAGAATTGAAAAAGAAGCTATTGTTTGAGGCTCATAATACACTATTTACTATGCATCCGTGTGGAAACAAGATGTATCAGGATCTGAAGCAGTATTACTGGTGGTCAGGTATGAAACGGAATATTGTGGATTATGTAGCAAAATGTCTGACATGCCAGTAAGTTAAAGCTAAGCACCAGGTTCCATCTGGTTTGTTACACCCTATTTCTATTCCTTAATGGAAATGAGATAACATTACCATGAACTTTGTCACTAGACTTCCTCTCACTCAAAGGAAGCATGATGCGGTATGGGTGATTGTAGATAAGTTTACTAAATCTGCTCACTTTTTGCCTGTTCGTCCTGATTATTCTTTGGATAGGCTTGCAGACTTGTATGTGAATGAGATAGTAAGACTGCACGGAGTATCGTTATCGATTATTTATGAACGTGATCCTCGATTTACTTCGAGATTCTAGAAAAGTCTACAGAAAGCATTGGGTACTCAGGTTAAGTTTAGTACTGCTTTTCATCCCCAGACAGATGGACAATCTGAACAAGTTATACAGATATTGGAAGATATGTTGCGAGGTTGTGTGTTAGAGTTTCCCGGGAGTTGGGACAATTATCTGACTTTGATGGAGTTTGCTTACAATAACAGTTATCAGATGAGCATTGGCATAGCACTTTATGAAGCATTGTATAGTAGGAAGTGTAGAACTCCGGTATGTTGGACGGAGTTGAGTGAAAACAAGATGATCGGGCTAGAAATTGTGAAAGATACTGAAGAAAAAATTCAAATTATTCAACAAAGATTAAAAGCTGCCAATGATAGGCAGAAGTCTTATGCAGATCTAAAAAGGAAAGATATTGAGTGTCAAGTGGGTGATAAGGTATTCTTAAAAGTGTCACCATGAAAACACATACTTCGGTTTGGGAAGAAAGGCAAGCTTAGTCTACGATACGTTGGTCCTTAAAAATTCTGAAAAGAATTGGACCAGTAGATTATCAGCTGGCTCTTCCTGAAGAATTGGCTAGGTTACATGATGTGTTTCATGTTTCTATGCTAAGAAGATATCAGTCTGATGTGACATACAAGATTCCTGTGCAAGAAATTCAAGTACAGCTAGATTTTTCATATGAAGAAGGGACAATTTCTATATTAGCCAGAGAAGTTAAACAACTTAGAAACAAGTCAGTACCTTTGCTAAAAGTCCTCTGGCAACACTATGGACTTGAGGAAGCAACATGGGAACCAGAAGAAACCATGAAAACTCAGTATCCGCAATTATTCAGATCAGGTATGAATTTCGAGGACGAAATTTCTTAAAGAGAGAATAATTGTAACACCCCATCCTAGGGGTTAGAAAATTTAGGAATTTCCAGTACATCATATGCTTTGCATAATTGAGTATTCGCTAATATGTGCATATGAATTTTGACATTAAAATAGTTGTACATACATTCATTAACATTTTTTGGGTATAATTGATTTATAAATACGATTAAAATCTGAATTATGAATTATTTACGTTGAAATTTTATTTAGAGACTATCAGTATTATTTCGAAATTTTGGAGAATTTTAGGAAAGTTATTGAAAATTTGAGGTATTTAAGAATAGAAAAAATATTGAAATAAGAGACAAATTATTAATTGACCAATGGATAAATTATGGAGTGAGAAATGGATCAATTAATTTGTGACATGTGGACAAATATTTAAGTGACAATGGTAGCCTTACTTGGAGGACACATGTAACACATGCATTGGAAACATGTGTCAAGCCTTAAGAGAGACACCTAGCCTTAGGAAAAAGTTTCTGCAACTCCTTTCATTGATTCCACCGAAAACACCATCTTACCTCCTTGCTTTGCCATCTCCAAAACCCATTATTTGCTCTCTCATTTCTGTAATTTTTCTCAAGTATAAACCAAGTAAGTAATGCTTTAAGTTTTATGATAATGTAAATGATTTCTGCAGAGGTTTTAGTGTTAATAACTGAATGCATGCATGAATGGTGTATATTTCATGCTTGGAGTGCTGCATATGTAAATGGTGTTGATGCATGTGTGGGTGGTGAAAGAAGAAGCAAATATGGTGATTGATTAACAAGATGAAGGATTATAGTCATTGGAGTATGATATATGCAGTAT
>JANZLC010022485.1:0-10900 GCA_026413385.1 Erythroxylum gracilipes
ATTAAATGTCTTAGAAAATGCAAAAGAAAAGCTAATGTGAATAGTAAGGAAGTAATCATGTGAGAAGCTTAATGGTCAAATCTTATAGCTTAAAGAGAGTGGTATTGTGTTTTATGTTTTATACACTCATATGATGGTATATCAATATGAAATTCATGTTTAAGTAGTAAATATATTATATTTCCTTTTATGTATAAAGGCTCGAGAGCGGTGAATAAAGGAGCTCGTACCGAGGATTGTTGAAGTTAAGAGATGTACACCTTCTTTGAGGTGAGTTGGGGAAGCCATATTTCTCATATGGGATTAAAACATCCTAAGACAAGTATGATGACTTGTATTTGAATTTTGAACCTAGGCAACGTGAGGTAGAAATTGAATTTCAAATGATGCTAATATGCTTATGTATTTAATAAATGACATTGTTTTGAACAACTATGCATTTGGATTATAAAAGAAGGCTTTTATTTTATGAGAAAATGTTTTGGAATTTACATATGCATAATTGAGTCATGTATGATGCATGTTTTTGTTCTCTTTTGGCTTAGAGCCATTATAAGGTTTCATTTTATCAGTTAGACCGATAAATAAAGGCATAATTCCTTCCTTGATTTTTGTACTTAATACTTCTATATGATTTTTGTGATTGGTGAGGAAACGATTAGCCAATCATATTCTAGGAACAACTAATTAAGCGACCCCCGTACCCTTAATGCTGGTACATTAAAGTCGAGTCGCCATATCGACACCTTTTTATTGGACTTGTGGGTGATTCCATACATAGGGTCTGGACACCGACAAGGTCATCACTTAGGGTCATGATGCTCTTTTCGACTGTAGTCCGGACTCACCACGGACGAAATTCGAGCCAACACTGAGTATCAGTGGGTGTGCACATTAGTTTGGCCGACTAGTGGTATCACACATGATTGTTTTGGCTTATCCTGATATCAGTTTTCCTATCAAGATTTGATTGATACATATGATATTTTTATGCTTTTATGTACTAGAACTAGAACTTATGTTTACCAAATGAGTGAATTAATAGGCTAGTCCTATATGGTTCTTAACCAGTATACTTTGAGTCACAGGCTAGGCCTATGTATTTCTATGTGATGTATGTTCACTTTATAGGTTATCTATACGGTCTTGGTATGAATCGAGTTCTATTTGTGATATATGTTTTTCCTGCTCACTGAGTACCTAGTGTACTCACCCCCCTCCGCTTTCCAAACATGCAGGTTAATTTAGTGAGTTTGAAACTCTGTGTAGATCATGCGGTCTTTTGACAATTTCGGGGTATTACTGCACATAGGTAGTTTCCTATTTTGTACTTTTATTGTCTAGTGACTCATAAATTGTGTTTATGTAGATACGCTTTATGATTTTATAAGTTAACTTTTGATTGCCTTGTGATTTATAAATGACTTTATGTATGAATCTTTTGATACTATTGTTGAGATTTCCTTGAGTGGACTTTAATGTCCTGAAGTTGTAGTTGGATGTGAATATTGAAATGTGTTTAAAAATGTTTGCAGCTTTTGAGATTTTTAAAACACAATCGTTGTGTTGCCCAACTTTTTTTTAAAAAAAGTAGATATTCAGTTAGCCTTGTATAGTCTAATTAAAGATACCATGAGTGTTCTTAACCTGGGTATGCGGCGGTTGTCATGGGCTCGATGTGGTACTAGGTCGGGACAATCCTATTTAGTGTCAATTAGCTTATACAATTCCACTATTCACCATGTTCTTGGCATATCTCAAAATTCCCTACCTTGACTTGAATTCTCCAATATCAAACTAAGAAATATTCCTTGCCATACAATCTCCCAATAGCTTTAAGTTGAATGAACATTTGTTAATTCTAAGTTATGCTTGAAATTTTTTTATAGACAATGACTTTATCAACATATTAGTTGCATCCTCCAAAGTGTGAACCTTTTTTATAAAACCTTACATCCTTCACCATAGTCCCTCCATCCATTTATCTTTCTCTTGATTTTTCCTATTCCCATAAAAGATAGTTCCATCCTCATATTCATTGGTCAGAGCATATGCAACTGAGCCTCCTTAACTACTGACGGTCTTTCTCGCTTTATCCTTGACTATACTATGTCAATGTTGTCTTCCTAATATTGCTTTATCTTTCTCAATAGAATTTCAATCCCTTTACTATTAATATTTAGTCCCTTTAGTATCTATTCCAAGTTGTTCTAATATCGCCTTTGAACTAGTACTAGTCACTTTAATCTTGGCATGACATTTCTATATATTTTCCTTAACATGTATTGCTCACTAAATACTATAAATTTTACCCTAAACCTTTTACTAGGCACATAAAACCTATAAAAGTCTATCTTCCCGTGTTTGTCATCCTTCAATAAGTTCTCCTTATGAAATTATGTCATCTCTTACTCTCTAATATGGCTTACTTGTATGTGTCGAATCATAATACTTTCTTTCCTGAAGATTAAGATACAATCACCAATCTTATTATTGTCTTTCCTATTAAACATATATGTCATGCTATAATTTTCCTTTCATTGCAGTCAATACATCATTTACCACCTTAAGTAGCCCATCATCACTAGAAAATTTATACCATTGACCAACAAAAATAACCATAGAAATCATAGTTTTTTGAAGTTCCAAGAACATACCAAACATGCAATGTGCTAACAATTCCATCATGTATATTTATTTGAATTGAACAACTGCCTTTGATAGCATGTTCTCTATCATCACCCTATCGAACATTTCTATTCTATTCAATAATAAAAATGAAATCAGTCCTAGTTAAGAGTCATATGATAAATGACCCTAATTTTTATTACTCCTCAATTTGTAAAATCACAATTATTCACCATTAAAATATCACTACCTCTTTCATCCTCTTCATCAAGAATCTCTTAAACTATAGTAACATTTGCTTTTCCATTTGTTTACCTTTTCTTATTTCCATTCTTCTATTATGGATAATCTCTCCTAAAATGCCCTTTAACTTTACAATTAAAACATCCAAATTCTTTTATTGTTTTTCTTCTTCTTCCAATATTGTTGCACATCCCTGATGAATAAAAATTTCCCCTCATTTTTACCTTCTAAAGAGTAAAATCGTTTAATCCATTAAACTTATCAATATCAAACTTATGAAGAGACATCATAACAAACCCACAGATTCATAAAGAAAACCAAGAATCTGGTACCAATTATTACGATATCAATTGCTATGATATTAGTTTTCACTCAAAAGGAAGCAATATACGAGAAAAATAAAGAAATATATAAGAATTTTTGTGGTTCGATCAATCTAAGTGGTCTACTTCTATGAACAAGGAGATAAAATTCTTTTATTACTATGAGAAAGACAACACAAGGAGAAGAATGATAGCCATAACCTTCCAACTAAGGTTCTCACCATTGTCTTCGTAGGTCTTCATTATAAATCCCTTGTCAAATTATTTATAGACCAAGTTCACCTGTAAGAAATCTAATAACACTAGATCTTTATTACCACAAAATCCTAAGGTCACTAATATTTCTCTTTTCACATAAGCTTAAGGTTACTGAAACTTTATTCTCATAGATGCCTAGTGACAGTAAAATCTAATTCAACTTATCGTAAGAAAATATGTCACAAGTCTGGCACCCGTTTACCTTTAACATTCATGTTGATTGCTTTTAGATTGATTACGCCTGAAACCTTTGACGAGTCCAGCGCCAGTCACCTGATGCTTTTAGATTGATTACGCATGAAACATTCGACGAGCCCAGCGCCAGTCACCTTTCCACTTTAATGCTGATTTGCTTCTGCCGTGGAATTCTTTTTAGTCTAATATGGGACCAAATCCAGTGCTAGTTAGCTTTTGTAATTCCACTATTTATCAAATTCAAGGTAAGTCTTATGGACATTATCTACCACACTAACACATTCATACACTTATGCTTTTAAAATGTCGCACATTAATTTTCATAACAGTGCCACACAAAAGTATTCAATTTTCTCCTAGCCTAGAAGAACTTGGTGTTAGTACATTTGATTATTTTCCACAAAAATATTTATTCAATTATCACTAACTTTAGCAATGAATCTAAATGTCAAATTCTTAAATAAAAAAACATGATAAATCCATAATCGAAGCCTAAGGGTTGTACCCTCTTAATAATATGATAAAATCTTTATAAATCAATAGTGTTATGTAATATAATATTTATTAATTAATAGAAAAGGGATAACATAATCAAAAGTATCTAAAATCAAAGGTATCTAACCTTTTAAGATTTTTTTAATTTAGTATCCAAGCTTTTAAATTTTTCAATTGAGCCACTAACCTTTTAAAACCTTAATAATTTAGTTCAAAAGGTTATTTTTGATTATGTGAAATGTCTACTAAATGTCACGTAGATGTCTATTTATTAGTCATATTATCAAAAACTAATGCCTTGGACAGAACTTTTAAGGTTTTAAAAGTTTAATTATTCAATTTAAAATTTTAAAAGCTTAGGCACTGAAGTGAAAAAAATCTCTAAAGGTTGAGCACTTTAGGATTGGTTATCTCTAATAAAAGAATTATAGTTTACTTATATAGTCTATTTACAATTCAATCTAATCAGTTAAATATTAATTTTGAATTTATCAATTTAATCAATTGGACATGAATTTAGTATGTAGCAAATAGTAAAATTAAATTAAATATAAGTAGTTGAATTTGTTATAGTTTCATGAATTTGGTTGATCTATTCAATATATTAGATCAAAAATAACATTTATAAAAATATATTAAATCTTTAACAACATTTTATAATTTTTTATTACAATTCAATAAATTAGTCTCAGAACTTTTAGATGTAACAAAAAATAGTAATGAGATTTTATTAAATTTAAATTTTACGAAAAATTAAAATAGTCAAAATTTTAAAACTATCATAGACATTTATAATATGACGTTTCCTTAAATTATTAATTTATCAAAATTAGTTATTTAGACTATTAGTATAAGTAAGAATTATAAAAATGTTATATAATATAAGTAAAATTTTATTAAATATTATTTGTTATATATACATTAACAGATGACACATCGTGATCAAAGTACATAATGCTTTATGTTTCTATAAAATAACCATTTATTAGAAATTGAGATAAAATATAAATTGCTTTAAATAAATATATTTAGTGATCATTATATCGCTTATATTATTTTAAAATTATATAGAAATATATTTATAAAATTAATATGTATTAAATGCAAAATGAATATACTAAAACAAGATGCATAATATCTATTATATTTATTGGCTTTACATTTGTTCAAAAATAAATTTTAAAAATCGAGACACAATATGAGTAAATGCATTTATAAAATCAAGATGTGATAAAAGTTTACTAAGGGCTTTTGACTATTCTGAAGAAATACACCATAAAATCAATATAAGATATTAATTTTAATATATAAATAATTTATACTTCGAAGCATAATTAAATATATAATAAGTTCAATTTTTCTATATGTCAAGGTAACATAGAAATTTGATGACTAATGAATTCATCAAATAAATAAATAAATAAATACGAATTTTATTTATAAATTCTTATTAAATAAAAGACTAATTAATTGAAAGATGCACTAATAATTCAGTTTTCTTTCATTTACTAAAAATAAAAGATCTTTTTCATATCTACATAAATCCAAGTAAAGTATAATTGGATATCATTAAAGCATCTTTATCTTTAGTAACCTTTTAATTAGCTTTTTTTTAATTAAAAGAAATGCTGCCCCAAGAGGGTGCTCAAACGATGAAGTAAGAGGTTAAAGTTTGAATATATGTATATATTAGACAGACATATGCCACCCTTTTGGTTTCTAATCATACCTTTCTAATATGATTATTCATGTAGAATATCACGTATCCCAAAAATGTCGTATCAAGCAAAATTTAATAGAGATATAAAAGCTTCGGTCGAGATTTTTAAAGCATAAGAGGTTTAGTGAAATTGATGAACCTATAGGAGATGTTGGTTTCTTTAACCCTTAAATACATTCATTTCCACTAACTTACCAATTTACTTTGGATCATACTTATAATTAATTTGATAAAGAATAAAATATTTTCAATCATTTGAATTTGTTCTTTCTAAATTGTTATTTCATTGTGGCGTTCTTTTATAACATTTTAATTATAATTGGTATTTTGTCAGTTTAAATGGTATTTATAATTGAATTAAATGTGCTGCAATAATGATCTTAAAATTTGAACATATATTCTCCATAAGATAAAGAATCGTGTCACTTTAATTATTAAAATGTTCTTGGTTCATACTCTTTTCATATGATGTAATCGCCATAATAAAACTTATCATATGAAATGTGATCCCGAAAAAATATATATGTTCATGTCAATAATGTATGTTTTGTATTATAAGTTCTACCACAATAATGTAGTTATAATATTCTTATCATAATAATGCAATACTGTTTTGCATAGTAATGGTATTAATATTAAAATTATATGGAATGGATGATAAAACTATGTGCTATCATATATAACCCATCAGATAATTGATTATGTTATTATTCATAATTAACAGTGCTTAATTCTATGTCAATATAAGATAACTATGTCTTATTTAATTTGCTTCTTATTAATACATAAATATCTTAACTTCAAATCATATTGTTCGATACTTTTATGATACACCTACCTAATAAAAGTGATTTTTTTTTTTTACATTTTGCATACGAAATTTATTGCAACCACTTTTAACACCGCAAGCCAATGATGTGTTGCGTATCTCTTGTGCAAATTAAATATTATTTTTGAATTTCAAATTTCATTCTCATTTGTAATTGCACCTCCGCCTTCATCCTTGTTTTGTAAATTATTGTTCATACTTATTAAGCTAATGCATTATATAAATTACACCACTATATTTATTAAAAAAAACTTTACACCATTATAAATAAAAAATAAAACAAAAGTATAAAAATATAAACTTATTATTAAAAATATCACTATATTATATAATAAATACCGATTCACACTATAATAAATATCATTGTACGCTATAGTTATCCATACCATTCAAATATATGCAAAGAATTGTACAACTCCATACAAACTATGCCTAAAATATTTATGCAAACATACCACTTTGTACTATAATAACTACCACCACATTACACAAAATGAATATCACTTACACAATATATTATACAAAAATACCACTTCAAACTAAGTTATCCATGTCAACCAAATATTTGCAATATATATATACACACACCTAAAAAATTATACAAAAGTACCAATAATTTACATAAAAATATAATTGTATTATAAAAATAAACTTTATTATAAAAATACCACCAAATTATACAACAAGTATCACTTATATAATTATAAAAATCATTTCATATTATAATAAATATTATTTAACACTAGCTTATCCATTTCAATCAAACACACGTAAAAAAAACTCACTCAAATTATACCTCATAAATTATATAAAAACTACTCAAACATTATATAAAAACGTTAATACATTATATAAAAATTATTATTATTATATTATACAAAAAATACCACAATGGTCATCATGAGCTTCTCAATGGAAATGCAACAAAATGACTAGAGGATTGCATACTTTATTCTTACTTGGTTCCATAGTTACACTTTTCTATTTTTCTATTTTTTAGAAAAGAAGAAGAAGAAGAAGAAGAAGAAAAATAGACGAAAGGAGAGTGAGCATTTAAGTTTTGAAAAGAAGTGTGTCAAAAGCTAGAACCTAATCTCAAGTTCAAGGAAGACTAGTGTTGAAATGAGCTCACTCTTCACTTTTATGATTTTTTTGATTTACTATTTTGTTGATTTCGTTGCAATTTGTTTATAGAAGAACAAAATGCATTTAGACAATGGATTGTTCAACAATAATGACAAGTTTTTAATAAAAATAGTAGTTAAAACATGTTGGCAAATTTAAAAGCTCATTAAATAAAATTCACAACACATGATGAGTGTATAATTTAGGAACACAAAATCACATATATTATAATTTAAGTTGTTGTCTAATTATATAGAATTATAATATTCTTTTTTTGTTAAAGTTCAATTTTGACAATAAAGACTAGTTACACATAGACTAACTCAATTTTAACAAGTAATTAATCAAGCAATCATAACTCTAGTAAACCAAATTTTGAATTTTAACTTGTGAATCCTAAACCTAGAGCAGAATCACAGGATAGTTGCAACAGACCTAAGTCAATTGATGTTATCATCTAATCATTTTGATATGTTTTTTTAATAAAATTGTTTAAGGAAGCAATCCTATTACTAAACTAGACTATAGATTTTTTCCTGCAATAACCAACCATTCCCAATGCCAAGTGCTTTAAGTGAGCACAAGGCTAGTGCTCAAAGAGTGAACACAAATTAGTCAAAGTGTGTCATTGCATTCTAGGAAGTTCCAAATGTATTCAACGAAATTCCTTATAACAGATGAGACTAATAAGTATGGCAAAACAACCTATAAGATTAATTTGAATATATAATGAATATATTTTGTTTCTCTGTGAAAATGAACCTACAACATATATTGACAATTTTGCACATTATCTCTTTAGAAAGAGACTTAAGAAAGACATCCACTTTGTATAAGTTCTACAATCTATATATGATGAATATACTTTTCTAAAAGTTAAAAAGTCAACGTACTCAGTCCACAAGGCTCCCCGCTTTTCGGGAGTTTAGGGAGAGTCATAATATACGTCGCCTTTTCTTTGTATTTTCACAAAGAGACTGTTTTTGTGACTTGAACTTGTAACCTTATGGTCACAAATGAATAACTTTTCCTGTTGCTCTAAGCTAGACTCACCCTTAACAAATATTCTTTTCTATGATATTCAAATAATGCATCTTAAATTCCAATGAACAAACAACTAAGACAAATGTAATTGTATATATATACATATATATAAGAGTTTATTATAATAAAGGATCTTGTTGTGCCATAATTCAAAGAAAGAGTTTATTCACTTCAAAATTAAAGAACAAGTATAAAAAATCTAATTATCATGCAACAAGTCTCCTCTATTAATAAAAAAATGTATAGAAAAGATCCCAAAGGAATAGACCTTATCATCAATAGTAGAAAAATATAGTTATCATGAATTCCAAGAAATCGAGTTAATATGAAGAAAATTCAACAAAAATTCAATTTTAAGTTATAGGAAGATAAAGTCCTTTATTACATATACATAATTCACATTGAAAGCCTATATTATTATAGATAATGCTATGTATCAAATAAGAAAATCTGAACACATTTTCAAATTAAGATAACCAAAAAGGACAATGTTAATCGCTACAAATCTAAGATGGCATAAGTGAACAGACAATGCTTGAATTTTAATATAAACCTTTACCTAGAATCAATTAGAAATGATACACAAGATTAATTATACTCAAGTTAGGATAGTACTATCTTGTGATGATGACAAAAAAATAAAATCTAATTCACAATGTGATGTTTATTAATAAGGATGATAAAATAGCTTGAGTCTAACTCAAACATACCCAATTGGACTCAAAGTCCAGTAGCTCGACCTGAGTTGACCGAGCTTTAAGTTAGGCTTAAACTTCAAGTTAGGCTCAGGCTCAAGCTCTGTCGTCTAACCTAATATGAAACCTATCGCCTAACTATATTAAAAACAATGTTCGTTTACTATAATAATAAAGGAAATTTAGGATAATGAGTCCAAAGCACAATTGGGGCACAGTCAAGTCCAAAGGCTAACTATTTGGAAGATTTGAAATTGAGGTAAAGACTCAAATTCATTTAGAATCACTTTCCTCCTCCTTGTCTTTTCAATTCCATAGGGGTCTTAATCTTGACCCAACCTATTTTAATTCCTATTTGTTAATAAATGACCAAAAAATTGATTTTAAATGGAAAATTTAATGGTAAATAACCAATTAGATACATAAAATTGCATAGAACTAACAAATGACAATAAATTTATGACAATGAGAAGGCATCAGCGTACTTAACATTATTTATAATGACTACAGGTGCCTTAATTGGTTGCTAATTGTATTGATTGTAAGTAAAAATCAAAATATTGATAAGAATTTAGCAGATCTATTGTCACTTGCAAGATACAATAACTCATATATACAAGGATGCATGTAACAATTGCAACAAAGTAATAACAAACTAAAGTGTAATTATATAATGCTTATCCTTTTATGTGTCCCCATAAAGTGAAGGTTGAAGCAGTTATAACTGAAGCTTGGAAAGAAATTTGATAAATTGTTATTTAGGGAAAGTCTTGGTAAGAACATCACCTATATGATCAATGAACAGAAAATACCAATTCCTTGTTTTCAATTAAGTCATGTAGAAAATGAAAATCTATCTCTACATATCGAGTTCTAGTATAAAAAAATAGGATAGGAATAAAAAAATACTCCTACATTGTCACATCAAATATAAGGAGGCTTGATAAATTTGTCACCTAACTCACTATGAAGCTTAGCTAGCCATTTAATCTCAATACAAACATTGGCTACGTCTTTAAATTTAGATGCAATAGAAGATCAGGCAATAATCTTTTGTTTATTATATTTTTAAGTAAGTAAATTATTTCTAAAAATAAGAAACCCTCTTATTAATCGACGATCATCAATATATGTGGCTGAATCCATATATCTAAAGGCAGTTAGTTGACTAAGTGAACTGATCGCGGCTCTGTCGTTCGATTAAATTAATCGACCTTGGAAACCAGTCAAAATAAAATTTTTCCAAGATTGCAGCAAGCTGAACCTCGGGTCGTCTCTCTCAAAGGAATCACGTGCGAAATTGATCCTAAATTAGCCTAAGTTGACTCATGCAAAGAAAGCAATT